>JAVHLU010000076.1:0-105722 GCA_036785755.1 Colletotrichum ledebouriae
GAGGGCTTACCTTAATACCCCTATAGGGGACTCTATAAGGTATAATAGTATTAGAGCTAAGTAAGTAAACTTAGTAGTAGAAGTTTAGTAGGTTATTATATACCCTATAGAGTAGCCTTTCTTTAAGTAGGTCCTCCGTATTACTAAGGTAGAGGTAGCCTAGGTAGCCTAAGCCTATTAGGGGAATATTAGTAAGTATAGCTTATGCTAACTACTTTAATATAGAGAGAGCGTTGCTAATAATAGTATAGCTAGCGGACGAAGCGGTAATAGAGGCGGTATTTAATAGCAGCGCGGGTAGTACGCGAGAGGAAAAGTTAATAGTTTCGTAGTTTAAATAATTAAAAACCACGTTATTATCGATATAAAGTTAAAGATCGTGAGGCTATCTAGTATAATAGGCACGTATAAGTGCGGGATTATGTGACCGAAGGCTGTGTAATGTCAGGAGGCGCGGAGTTAGAAGGTCTGTTACACTTAAGCAGGTAAAATCACTATGCAGTGGCCAGAGGCCGGTATATAACTATATATTCTATAGTTATTTATTAAGGTTTATATAACCCTTATAAGATTATTATAGATTTTCTTTAGATATTTCTTCGGTATTCTTATAGTTATAATTAGATATAATAGCCTTTAGGATTCCCTGATCACTATATTAGAGGTTATAAAGAAGGAGATATCCCTAGATCTTAGTAATATATATTAAGTAACCTAGCATAAGAAGTATTACTTTAGAGAACCTATTAGTTATAATAAGTATTATATTAAGTAATAGGAAGTTCTCTACTTTATAGCTTATATATTAAAAAGGTATTTCAGGGAGTTTAATAATAAAGTCTATAGTAGTTATATAAAAGGGAATAGCTAGTATTAATATTAGCTATATTATACTAAGTAGTAGTTAATATTCTATATTTATTATTCTATATTATAAGTAGTTAGCTATATAGTTATTAACTTATTCTTTAAGATATAATATATAAAAGTATTTATTAATAGCTCTCTATATTTAATCCTTACTAAAGTAATAGTAGTTATTATAAGCTTCTTTAATGAGCAGCGTCATTAATTCTTTTAGAATATAGAGAATTTATTTACTAATATAAGAGTTAATATACTAAAGGAGACTATTATATATAACGAAGTTAAGGTCTATATTATCTATCTTTTTATAGAGTACTTTATATACTCTACTCTAGGACTTAGAGTTAGTATATAATTGAATAAGCTTAGTCTTAAAGTCGTTATTAAGAGATATCTCTATTATAAAGTTTATACTTATAGGTATATTATCCTATATTTTATTAAGTTCCCTAATATCTTTCATAGGGATTTCTATTATAAGTAGGGAGAACAATATATCTATTATAATATTTAATATTCTGATGATATAATAATATACTAGGGAGAATTAGCTAAGGTATTCTAATAATAATACAAGTTATGAGTTAGACCTTATCTTATCTTTTAATTATAGTAACGTTTATTTAATAATATTATATATTACTTAATAGTTAATAAGTATAATTATAAGGTCTTATTTCAATAAACATAATATAAGCTAATACGTTTTTACTACTTATACTAAGTAAGCTACTTTAAGTTTAATAAGCTAATACTTTTATTTAGCTTAGTTCAGGGCCTTATTAATATAAGTAATTAAGTATATATTAGTATACTTAATAGAGTTATAAGTTTTTTATTCAATATTATTAGCTAGATAGAAGATTAATATAGAGTATTTATATTCCTTTAATACGTTAAGCTAAATAAATAGCTACTTTTCAGGGTTATAATAAAATTAGGCGTTATTTACTATTAATATATCCTTAATATGGCCTCTAGCTACTGCAGAGGGATTTTATCTGCTTAAGTGCAATAGACCTTCTAACTCCGCGCCTCCTAATAATATATAGCCTTTAGTTATATAATTATAACTTTCCTAACTATAGTTATACTTATTGAGTTCGGAATTACGCCGCAGCCCCTTCGCAAAAAGACTATAATAAATTTACCTAGTTCGCAAGTATAATTCGGGAAATACTATATAGGTATTTTAACCTATACCCTCTACTAGTTAAAGAAAATAATATAGGAACCCTATACGTTCCTACTACTCGTAAGTAAACCCTCTAAATATTATAAAGTCGGATGCGCGCTATACTAAGGCTAATTATATTAGAGCTAAATAGGCTACTAAGGCTCTTATAGTAATACCCTCGTTAAACCTTTTAATAAGGTAAAAGCTAATATATAAGATAACTCCTTAGCCTAAAAGGTTAACCTTCTAGTAAGGTATTACAAATACTACTATATAAGAGGTAACTCCTTAACTAAAGAGGTCTTTCCTAAGAGGTTCTTATAGCTAGAAGTATAAGAAGCTCTACTACGAGCAGGGCCTTATACCTCTCCCTCTTCCTTATTCTTATCCACGAAGTCCTAGGTATACCTATAACTTATAATAAATCCTTAACTATATTAGCACTAGACCCTATATATAAATACGCTAAGCCCGAGCGAGGTATACCTTTTAGTATAAATAATATAGAGGGGGTTACTAGAGAGTTCAGCCTTAATATAATTAATAAAACCTACTCCTTTATTAACTAATCTGCTATAATAAGAGAGCGTATTATTAATATAGCCCTAAGGGCTTACCTTAATACCCCTATAGGGGACTTTATAAGGTGCGATAGTATTAAAGCTAAGTAAGTAAACTTAGTAGTAGAAGTTTAATAGGTTATTATATACCCTATAGAGTAGCCCTTCTTTAAGTAGATCCTCCGTATTATTGAGGTAGAGGTAGCCTAGGTAGCCTAGGCGAACATTAGTAAGTATAGCTTATGCTAAATAGAGAGAGCGTTGCTAATAATAACATAGCTACGAAGGCGTTAGCTAACCCGATTAAATAAGAGGACTGCTTTAACTATATAAATTAATAAAGTCCAAAACGGCTAATATATAGGACGCTTCTTACTAAAGATAGTAATGACTTCTAGCGGACGAAGCGGTGATAGAGGCGGTATTTAACGGCGGCGTAGGTAGTGCGCAAGAGGAAAAGTCGATAGTTTCGTAGTCTATTAAATAATTAAAAACCAAGTTATTATTAATATAAAGTTAAAGATCGTGAGGCTATCTAGTGGGGTATATATAAGTATAGCTATAGTTAGGAAAGTTATAATCACGTGACTAAAGGCTATATATTATCAGGAGGCGCGGAGTTAGAAGGTCTATTGCACTTGAGCAGGTAAAATCACTATGCAGTGGCCAGAGGCCATAGCTATACTTATATATACCTATTAATAGCCTCACGATCTTTAACTTTATATCGATAATAACGTAGTTTTTAATTATTCAAACTACGAAACTATCGACTTATCCTCTCGCGTACTACCCGCGCTGCTATTAAATACCGCCTCTATTACTACTTTATCCGCTAGAAGTCGTTACTATCTTTATAGTCCTCTTGTTCGATCGGGTTAGCTAATACCTTCGTAGCTATACTATTATTAGTAACGCTCTCTCTATTTAGCATAAGCTATACTTACTAATAAACCCTAATAGGCCTAGGCTACCTAGGCTGCCTCTACCTTAGTAATATAGAGGACCTGCTTAAAGAAGGGCTACTCTATAGGGTCTATAATAACCTACTAAACTTCTACTACTAAGTTTACTTACTTAGCTCTTATATTATTATACCTTATAGAGTCCCCTATAAGGGTATTAAAGTAAGCCCTCTTAAGGGCTATACTAATATTATACTCTCTATATATAGTAGAGTAGTTAATAAAGGAGTAGGTTTTATTAATTATATTAAGGCTAAACCTTCTAGTAATCCCTTCTATGTTATTTATACTAAAAGGCGTGCTTTACTTAGGCTTAGTATATTTATATATAAGGTCTAGTACTAATATAATTAAGGATTTATTATAGGTTAGATAAGGATAAGGAAGAGGGAGAGGTATAAGGCCCTACTTATAGAGCTTCTTATACTTCTAGCTATAAGAACCTCTTAGGAAAGACCTCTTTAGTTAAGGAGTTACCTCTTATAGAATAGTATTTATAATACCTTACTAGAAGGTTAACCTTTTAGGTTAAGGAGTTATCTTATATAGTAGCTTTTATAGTACTTTTAGTACCTTACTAGAAGGTCGACCTTTTAAGTTAAGTAGTTATCTTATATAGTGGCTTTTCGAGGCTATAAGAGCCTTAGTAGCCTATTTAGCTCTAATATAATTAGCCCTAGTATAGCGCGCGTCCGACTTTATAATATTTAGAGGGTTTGCTTATAAGTAATAGGAATATATAGGGTTCCTATATAATTTTCCTTAAATAGTAGAGGGTATAAGTTAAAATACCTATATAGTATTTCCTAAATTATAGTTACGAATTAGGTGAATTTAACATAGTCCTTTTGCAAAGGGGCTGCGGCGTAATTCCGAACTCAATATTATTAATATTATTAAAGCTAGCTACTTCTTCTAATATAGGTTTAAAGCTTCTCTTTTAATAGAAAACCTTTCTTATAGCGCCTTTATCCTTTCCTTAAGCTTAGGCTTTAGTAAGTAATATTATTTTATATTATTAGAGTAGTTAAATATAATTACTATAATATAGTATTATATATTATAGAAAATTAGTTACGCTTATTTAGTATTTAAGCTAGTAAATATTATAGGGGTACTTAATCTTGTTAATAGTTCTAAGTTCGGAATTACGCCGCAGCCCCTTTATAAAAAGACTATAATAAATTCACCTAGTTTATAAGTATAATTTAGGAAATATTATATAAGTATTTTAACTTATACCCTCTATTAGCTAAGGAAAATAATATAAGAACCTTATATATTCCTACTACTTATAGGTAAACCCTATAAATATTATAAAGTTAGACGCGCGCTATACTAGGGCTAATTATATCGGAGCTAAATAGGCTACTAAGGCTCTCGTGGCCTAGAAACGCCCTCGCTAAACCTTCTAGCAAGGTGAAAGCTATATAAGATAACTCCTTAACCTAAAAGGTTAACCTTCTAGTAAGGTATTATAAACGCTATTATATAAGAGATAACTCCTTAACTAAAGAGGTCTTTCCTATGAGGTTCTTATAGCTAGAAGCATAAGAAGCTCTGCTACTATAAGCAGGGCCTTATACCTCTCCTCTTCCTTATCCTTATCTATATAACCTATAATAAATCCTTAACTATATTAGCACTAGAACCCGTATATAAAAACGCGAAGCCTGCGCGAGGCACGCCCTTTAACGCTAACAACGCGCGAGAGTTCGCCTTCCTAATAGTATTAATATAGTCTTATATATTTAATAGTTTAAATATATTAATAGTAAAGCTAAATAGCTTAATAAAAGGGCATTTAATAAATTCATCCTTTATAAAAAGCGAGAGTTTAATATTAGTAAAAGGTTTACGGATTATATCAAGGTGCTTAAAGTAAGTCTTAAGGTCCGGCCTCTAGCCACTGCATAGTGATTTTACCTACTTAAGTGCAACAGACCTTCTAACTCCGCGCCTCCTAATAATATATAGCCTTCGGTCACGTGATCTTACTAACTACCTTTCCTAACTATAGCTGCACTTATACGTACCTATTATACTAGATAGCCTCACGATCTTTAACTTTATATTAATAATAACGTGGTTTTTAATTATTTAATAGACTACGAAACTATTAACTTTTCCTCTCACGCACTACCCGCGCTACTACTACTGCCTCTATTACCGCTTCGTCCGCTAGCTATACTATTATTAGTAACGCTCTCTCTATTTAGCGTAAGCTATACTTACTAATAAGCCCTAAGGGGCCTAGGCTACCTCTACCTTAATAGTGCAGAGGACCTGCTTAAAGAAGGGCTACTCTATAGGGTATATAATAACCTACCTGGCTTCTATTACTAAGTCTACTTACTTAGCTATAATATAATAATAAGTATCCCCTCTAGGGGTATTAATAAGAGCCCTCTTAAGGGCTATACTAATAATATACTCTCTATATATAATAAAGTAGTTAAAGAAGGAGCGAGTTTTATTAATTATATTAATACTAAACTCTCTAGTAAGCTCTTACGCGTTATTAGTATTAAAGGGCATACCTTGCGCGGGCTTAGCGTTTTTATATATAAAGTCTAGTACTAATATAGTTAAGGATTTATTATAGGTTAGATAAGGATAAAGAAGAGGGAGAGGTATAAGGCCCTACTTATAGAGCTTCTTATACTTCTAGCTATAAGAACCTCTTAGGAAAGACCTCTTTAGTTAAGGAGTTACCTCTTATATAGTAGTATTTACTTTTAGTACCTTACTAGAAGGTCGACCTTTTAGGTTAAGAAGTTATCTTATATAGTAGCTTTTACCTTATTAGAAGGTTTAGCGAGGGCGTTGCTATGAGAGCCTTAGTAGCCTATTTAGCTCTAATATAATTAGCCCTAGTATAGCGCGTATCCGACTTTATACGAGGGTTTGCTTATAAGTAGTAGGAATATATAGGGTTCCTATATTATTTTCCTTAACTAGTAGAGGGTATAAGTTAAAATACCTATATACTATTTCCCGAATTATACCTATAAACTAGGTGAATTTGTTATAGTCTTTTTATAAAGGGGCTGCGGCGTAATTCCGAACTTAAGTCTTAAGGTCCTTCGAGTCGATAATAATACTATTAATAAATATATAGGTATATTCCTTATATAGTTATAAGAGTTTATTTATAATATAGTAAGTATAAGCAGGTGGATTATAGAATCTTATAAGTTCTACCTTTAACCGTTCTTATTTATAGTAGCTAATTATAATAAATCGATCTTAATATTCCTTCTTAATAAAGAATTCATAAAAGAAAGGTTAAATATTAACTATAGTAATCTATAGTTTATTATGAAAGCGTTTAATAACATCTTATTATAGTCATATAGGGTATATATTAGAGATTATAGCCTTGTTAAGAGTATATAGGTTTACAACTATTTAACCTTTATACTTACTATTTATAATTCGCTATATCATAAATACTAGGGCTCTAAATAATATAGGTCTAGTGTTACCTTATTCTATATAGTTTTGAGTATAAAGCTTATTTAAGGTTTTATTAATAAGCTTCTTATCCTCTTTATCTATAAGGTAAGGTTATTATATAATATTCATATTCTACCATCCTTTAATAAGTTTAACCTTAAGGTATTAAGTTTCTAAAAGGTTAATTAATCCTTAGTCCTTCTAGAAAATGGGTAATATAATGTAACCTCTTTGAGGTATTAGATAGCTTTAATATCTTATTTATAGATTTATATACCTTCTTTATTAATAACTACTAGTAAGCTTTTAGGCTTAGTTATACCTATTTCATTATTTAAGTTAATATTCCCCTTATAGATATCTCTCTAATTTAGTATTAGATTATCCTTTATTATAACTTAATTTAGAAGCGCTTCCTTACTAGGTAGGATTAGAGATTTCTACTTATTTATTAACTCATAGTTCTAGTAACTAAATAAGTATAATAAGCTTATAATCTTAAAGACTAAAAATACCGTAGTATATAGAATCCTTATATAATAATATTAAAAAGGCTACTTATAGTTAATTATAAGTCTTTAGCTTAAGGTATTTATTAGACTTAAAGGGTAATGAGGTTCTAAGTTTAGTACCTCGTTTAATTCTTAATAAATAAGGAGTATTATTAATAATAGGAGTAAATAGTAAATTACTTATATACGTATATATATACCCTTTATACTTTAGGCTAAATAAAAGGGACTCTACTTTACTAATAATATTTTAATTTAGATAGTTAAGTAATTATATAGTATAATAGTTACGTTTCTAGTAGTATATATATTATAAATCTTTAAAGAGACTTTTAAATAGATCTATAAAGGAATCTAAATAATATTATATAATATAATCTAGATATATAATTCTAAGTTTAAGATATTAAGTTTATTAGGTATATTAAAATCTTATCCTATAAGTAAACTAGCGTTTAAATATAGGATACGTTATATACCTATATAGAGCTTAGTAGTTATTATCTACTTATTAGGTCGTTATCCTTATATAAGAATTAAGAACGTTACCTAAGCGATAGTCGTAAGGCTTCCAATACCTTAGAGCTTAAATACCTTAGGTTCCTATAAGAGGGTATAGAATTATTATAAGTAAGCTTTACTTATAACTACGTAGTTAGCGCTAGTATTAATATAGATTATGATTAGTAGTACGTTGTGATAGCCTTAGAAAGTAATCTTAGTATATATATAATAATATAAATATATAACTATATATTACTATAGCTTAATAGGACTAATAAGTATTATATTTAGCTAAGGGGATAGAAGGGTCTAATCCAAAAAGATACCCTCGAAGTTAGTATATAGCTTAGTATTATAAAGGTATATTTTATAAGAGTAGATTTTAGGATCCTTAAGGAGTAAACGTTAAACTAAATTAATATTAGAAATAGGGTACTTATCCTTATATCTAGGGATATACTTTAGAGGGTATTTATAGTAATAAGTAGATTAAGTAACTAGGTTAATATACTTAGGATTATCTTCTTATCACTCTTAGTTATCCTTATTATTAATACTAATAACTAAACTTTCTTTATATAAATCTAAATCGTTACTAGCCTTATTATATTAGATATAGTTAAAGTCGGTCTTATCTAATAAAGTATATCATTCCCCTTCTATTTACTTATACCTAGTCGCTTTTAATATATATACTCAAGGGTAACTAGCTAGTTAAGGATACTAAAAGTATTAACTAGGCTAGTTATATTAGTATTTAGGCCTTTATTATTAATTAAACTAAATCTCCTTATAGGAAGAACTTACTAATGGTTTAGTAGTAATACTAGGGAGCGCTAGCTATAGCTAGCTCTAAGGAGAACACTTCTATTAGTAAGGTTATACTATAAGTAAAATAAATCTAATTAGTAATACTATATATTCTGTTCTCTATACTAGAGAGCGCTAGCTATTAGCTTATCCAATAGGATATTAACTATAATATCTAGTATTTGATATAAGTAAATAGCATAGTAATTTTCTTATATAGTAATCTCCTCTTAATATACTATTTTTATATACCTCCCGCTCTTATTAGAGGTATATATATTAATAGAGATAATAAGAGATAGGAGGTAAGTATATTATAAGCTATACTAAGGAGTAGCTATTTATTTGTATAGCTTATATATTACTTAAAATCTATAGATACCCTAAAAAAAAGATAAATAAGGGGATCTTTTAGAAATTAAAAGTAATTCTTCATAACTACCTTGCTAAAGGTAGTTCTTAATAACTACCTTATATTATATTTTAAAGTTTTATTTACCAAATCTAGTTATAGCTAACTCTATCCAACTTCAATAAGAGTATAAATATACTAGTAAGTACTTATTCCTACTAGCGACTAGCTCCTATACCTATTAGAGGTATATATACTAATAGAGATAATAAGGGATAAGAAGTAAGTATATTATAAGCTCTACTAATAAGTAGCTTTTTATTTTTATAGCTTATATACTACTTAGAATCTATAAGTACCTTATAGAGAAATAGTACTAGTAAGCTATATTTAAAGAAATAGAATTTCTTATTAGGATATATAATAGGGATAATTACTAGATAAGTAAATAAAATAGTAATCTCCTTATATAATATTCTCTTCTTAATATATAGCTTTTTATATACCTCTTACTCTTATTAGAGCTATATATACTAAGAGAAATAAAGAAGAATAAGAAGTAAGTATACTATAAGCTATACTAATAAGTAGCTCTTTATTTTTATAGCTTATATACTACTTAAAATCTATAAATACCTTATAAAGAGATAATATTAGTAAGCTAAATCTACTTAAGCTATATATCTCTAGTAATAACTTTAAGCTCTAAGTTAATAATAAGAGCTAGCTTATATACTACTTAAAATCTATAGATACCTTATAAAGAAGATACGTAAGTAGGTCCTAAAAAGCTTAAAAACAGTCCTTAATAATAAGGGCCTCGCGCTATATTCTAAGGATTTATTTACTAAGTCTAGTTATTACTAACTCTATTTAACCTTAATAAGGGTATAAATACACTAATAATTACTTATTATATACTTAAAGAAATAGATCTCTTTATTAGGATTTATAATAAGGATAATTACTAGATAAGTAAATAGTATAATATACTTTTTATATAATACTCTCTTTTTAATACGTAGTCTTTTATATACCTCCTACTTTTATTAGAGCTATATATACTAAGAGAGATAATAAAGGGTAGAAAGTAAATATATTTATAAACTATACTAAGGAGTAGCTAGTTATTTTTATAGCTTATATACTACTTAAAATCTATAAGTACCTTATAAAGAGGATAAATAAGGAGATCTTTTAGAAATAAAAAGTAATCCTTAATAATTATATTACTAAAAGTAATTCTTAATAATTACCTTATATTATATTTTAAAGATTTATTTACTATATCTAGCTGTAACTAACTCTATCTAACCTTAAAATAAAGGTATAAATATACTAGTAAGTACCTATTCCTACTAGCTACTAGCTAGAGCCTTATTATATATATAGGGCTTACTAATAAAGAGCTAATAAAGAGCTAATAAGAGCTAATAAGAGCTAATAAGAGCTAATAAGAGTAATATAAACTAAACTAAGCTATATAAACCTATATTTATCTAGACTTAGGATAAATTCGCTTAATTCTTTAAAAGACTACTTAGATTTAAGCTTTTAATATATAGGGGTTGAATAGTAATATTAGAGTTTCTTTTCTTAAGTAGGCCTAGCTTCCTAAAAGGTAAAGATTAACCTTCCTAATAGAAGGTATTAGAAGCTTGCTCTATAGGTCTTAATAATAATAAACTAGATATAGTCTTTTTAAAGTTTATATAATATAAGTAATAAGTAATAGTAGTATAGCTTATTCTTAAGGTTTCTTTTAGTAATATTATAAGCACGGTATGTTATTTCAAAGGAAAAAGTAGAGAAATAAATAGGTGAGAATATTGAATTGTTATCCTTATTCTAAAGCGTAGAAAAGCTAGGAAAAAAGGTGGGTATATATAGTTAATCCTCCGGAAGGTCCGGAAGTAGGAATAAACTATAATATAGCTAGTTTAAGCTTAATATAGCTTAGTTTAGCTAGTTTAAACCTTATATACTATATTAATATCTTGAACCTATTTAGTTAAATCTTATTAGATTTAGTTAAACCTTAAGGTTTAATCTTATCTTATTATCCTAGATAAAAGCATAAGCCCTAAGTATATAGTAGCAAGCTATATACTGCTCGATGCGTAATAAAACAAGAATTTTAGATATATTCTTTACTTCCTTATATCTCCTATATTCATAGAGATATAGGGCTTGAAAGATAAGGTTAGATAAAATCTAATTCTATTTCCAATAATGGTCATATTGAAGTAGTTCCTATATAAGTTATCTTAATAGATAGTTTGACTAATACTCGCTAGGATCCCTTAGTAACTATTTAATACTAACTAGGGATTATCTTTTATAAACTTATTATAGTTCGTCTTACTAGTTAGCTAAGGAATACTAATAACTAGTTTTATATCTCTTCTATTATATATAATAGTTAATAACTTAGATTTGCTCTCCTTAGTATCTTTATAAAGTGAAGTAACCTTAGTTATCTAGTATTAAGTATTATATTAATTATATATATTATATAGAGTTCGCAGCACCTTGCTAGAAGGTCGACCTTTTGGGTTAAGGAGTCATCTCGTATAGTGGCTTTCGTAGCACCTTGCTAGAAGGTTTAGCGAGGGCGTTGCCACGAGAGCCTTAGTAGCCCGTTCAGCTCTAATATAATTAGCCCTAGTATAGCGCGCGTCTGACTTTATATAGTAATATTTAGAGGGTTTGCTTGCGAGTAATAGGAACGTATAGGGTTCCTATATTATTTTCCTTAACTAGTAGAGGGTATAGGTTAAAATACCTATATAGTATTTCCCGAATTATACCTGCGAACTGGGTGAATTTGTTATAGTCTTTTTGCGAAGGGGCTGCGGCGTAATTCCGAGCTCAATAGTCTTTTTGCAAAGGGGCTGCAGCGTAACTCCGAACTCAATATTATATAGAGTATGTCTCTTCTTTATTAAATATACTTTAGTAATCTTATATAATAAATAAAAACGTTTAAGTAATAACTCTTTCTAATAGTCTAACCTATAGTTAGGGTCCTTAAGTCCTACCTTCGTATCTAATATTAAGTTAGTATAGTATTAATCTAAGGTATATCTTAATAAAATATAATATAAGTTAAGGGTAGCTATAGCTAGAGTCCTATTATCTAACTTAATATAGCTATTAATAGTATTAATAAAATAGTATATATTCTAGTAAATAGTTTTTAAACTATTTTTAATATATATATCATACTTTATTATTATATAATAGCGGAATAAATAACCTAACAATATTAGTTTTAAAGCAAGGAGTATACTACCTAGGCTTAGTAACTAGCGTTCTAGCTATTACTTATATTACCTCTTCCTTTTTTATAGAGAGAAGGAATATAAGAAAGTTATAGCTAATTAAGAACTTATTAGAGTTAGATAATAATTTAATAATATCTCTTAGTCTAGCTAGTACTTAAGGGTATTAGTTACCTTAATATCACGGGCTACGCCCGGGTTAGGCCTACCTAGGCTTCTGCCTAGGTTTACTACCTTAGGGAGCTACCCGGGGCCTACCTAGGGCCTACCTAGTTATTCCCTATAAACTAGCGAAGTCTCTACTAGAGAGGAAAACTTCCCCTTTTTCCTCTTTAGCTTAAATAAATAGTATTATAATAACCTCTTATTAAATAAACTTAGGTCTAACCCCTTATATATTTAAGCTTATTACTATAATAATAATAATAGGTTAAGCACTACTCCCTATTAGTTAGTAAGATAGTAAATAATAATATAGCTAAAACTTAAGATAAGCTATTATAAGCTAATTTAGTAGTAGTAATAGAGTCCCTCTAGTAATAGTTATAGGAGGTTAAGCAGGGGAATAGCTAATATATAGCTATATAGACTCTATAAGTACTACTAATAAGGTAATAGTAATACTTAGTATAATATATTAGAAGCTACTACCCCTACCTCTAAAATCTTTAGGTAAGTAGAAGGAATATATTACGTACGTATTATAGATAAAGCATAAGATTATTATAAATAGAGCATTCTATACTATAGATATAGAGGTATAATACCTTATTAACTCCTACTTAGATATTATACCCTAGTAAGTAATCTCTACTTTCTATAGAGCTAGTGGGGTAGGGGAAAGTATAACCCTAAGGACTTTATAGCTTACCTAGACTAGATATATAAGGACTTAAATATCTACTTATAAGCTATAGCTTAACTATAAACCCTCTAATAAAAAGAGAATAAATCCCTAGTAACCTTCTTAATAAGGTTTAAGTAAATACTAGCTAATATAAGTAATATAAACTAGCTTAGTTAAGTCTAGATCTCGCTTCTAGAGGCCTCCCTTACCCCTAAGCTAAAGGATTAGCTAATTACTATTAACTTACTAGCTAATTATAATAACTAGCTCTTAAAGGTCTAGAGTATTATATAAAAAATAAAGCGCTAAAAGGTCTCTAGTAACTACCTAGTAACCTACTAGAGACTTACTACTAAGGATACTAAGGGGGATACTTATATAACTAGAGCTATATATATCTTATAGATTAGGGAGATAAGATATTATAACTATTAAAACTCTAGGTCCTCCTTAGGTACCTCCCTAGGATAATACTAATAGCCTTAGAAAGGCATAAGGGACCCTTATACTTATTATACTTATAGAGCTAGAGGTTATATTACCTAGCGCTACCTTAATAAAGAGGATTAGCTACCTAGGGCTATAAAAATAAAGACCTTAAAAGAAGAATTAATATATTATAAAGTTATAAATAACTACTAGGTAGTAGCTAACTCCTTAGAAGAAGATAAGGAGTTAGGAAAAAACTAACTCTAGAGTGAAATTAAGCCCTAGAGCTTACTAAGGAGGAGATATTAAGTTACGAAGAATATAAAGAGGAATAACTAGCTAATAATAAGCTTATTATTATTTAAGTTAGAGTTAATAGAGAATATCTAGCTTATATCCTAGTAGATATTAAGTTATATAATAATTAACCTTTCCCTAGCCTAACGCCTTTACTTTCTATATATTAAGAAGAGATACTAACTTATAAGGAGGTATATACTTAGTAGACTATTACTAGGTAATATATTAGGTATAATAGCTTTTAACCTAGAAATAAGTAGTTATACCTAGCGTATCTTTATATATATAGTTAATAGCCTAGACCCTAATATCCTCTTAAGGTACCCTTAGATAGAATAGAACTAGGTTATTTATAATACTATAGCTTACTAAGTATACTATAGGAGGGGATAGGTTAGGCTATATCTAAAGGATTAAGAAGAAACGCCCCTTATAAAGGAAATAAGGGCTATAAGGTTCCTTAATATACCCTCGTTCTCTATAATCTATTAATACCTAGTAAAATAATAGGTTAAGTACTAAGAGAGTACTATAGAGGTATTAATATAAGCTATTAGCTTAGCTAATATTAAGAAAGCTTTAAACTTAAAACTAAAAGAGGATTAGTAATATTATTTACTAAGCTAGGTCTTAAGGGAGTTTCCTAACCTATTTAACCCTAATAAGGCTTACTTATTATACCCTAAGTAACTAAGAGTAGACTATTAGATTAACCTTATATTAAGACTGGATAGAGGGGAGCTATTACTCCCCTAGGGCCCTCTCTATAATATATTAAGAGAAGAGCTACTAGTATTAAAAGAAACCCTATAAAACCTCCTAGATAAGGGTTTTATTAAAGCTAGTAGCTTACTTACTAGGGTATTAATACTCTTTATAAGGAAGCTAAGTAGAGGAATTTACTTCTATATTAACTATAGGGCCCTTAATATAATTACTAAGAAAGACTACTACCCCCTCTTATTAATCTCTAAGATATTATACTAGGTAAGTATAGCTAAATAATATAATAAACTAGATATAATAATAGCTTTCTATACGTTAAGGATAGTAGAGAAGTACTAGGAGAGAACTATATTCTATACTTAGTATAAGTTATTTAAGTAAGTAGTTTACTTATTTAACCTAGGTAGTACCCCTATTAGCTTCTAGTAATATATTAATAGAACCTTATAAGACTTCTTTAATAACTTTATTATTACTTATATAAATAATATATTAATTTATTCTAATAGAACGAGAGAAACCTATAAGAAGAAGGTCTAGGAGGTCCTCTAGAGGCTAGTAGATATAGGCTTAAACCTTAACCCTATAAAGTATAAGTTCTTAATTAAGAGGGTTAAGTATATAGGGTTTATTATAATAATAAGAGAGGGTCTCTCCTATAACCCTAATAAACTCTAAGTAATTACTAAGTAGTTACCCCTTACCTCTCTAAAGGGGGTCTAGAGCTTCCTAGGGTTTATAAACTATTATAATATATTTATATTAAAATATAGGGATATTATTTAAATTACTTATATTACTTATTAGGAAGAATATAATATTCTAATAGGGAGTTAAGTAAGAATAAGCTTTCTTATAGCTTAAGTAGCTTTTTATTACCTAGCTAGTACCCTACTAGTTTAATCTAGAAAATAAGATTATTATTAAAGCTAACTATTTAAGATTTATACTAAGAGGGGTACTCTTATAGGTTAACCTAGAGGGTACTTAATATCCTATAGTATTCTACTTATAGAAGCTCTCGCTTATAGAGTATAACTACCCTATTTATAATAAGGAGCTCCTAGTAGTCCTTTCTTACCTATATATATAGAGGGCGGAGCTATATAATATAACTACTTTTAAAGTACTAACTAACTACTAGAAGCTTAAATACTTTATAAAGAAGTAGCGCCTTATAGAACGCTAGAGCTAGTAAGTAGAGGAGCTATCCTAGTATAACTTTACTATTAAATACTACCCTAATAAGGAAGTAATAGCCCCTAATACCCTCTCTTAGAGAGAATAGGACGCGCTACAAGGGTAGAAGAATAAGTAAAAGCAGGGGAGGGTCTTATAGCTAATACTAAACTACGCTTACCCCTATAGGGACCTTATAGCTAGCCCCTTAGTAAGGAGAAGTTAGAAGGGCTATCTTAATATCCTAGATACTATAATCTTTAATAATAACCCTAAACTATAAGTACTATAGCTAGAAACTATTAAAAAGGATATAATATATAAGGCTATATACTATATAATTACTTACTAGCTTTAGAGCTTCCTACTAAATATAAAAGCTAAGGTCTAAATTAGTAAGTATAATATTAATAGCTAGGGGAGGCTAACGTTTAAGGGGAAGCTATAGGTATCTACTAGGGAGGATAATAATAACCTAGTAAGGGAGCTCTATTTAAAGATTATTTAATAGAGCTATAACTTAAATATAACTACTTACCTAAGCTATAATAGTATACTAGATATAATAAGCTAGTAGTTCTACTAGCTAGGATAATTATAAATAATATAGAGATTTATAAGGAACTATAATATCTATAGAGGGGTATATATCTAGAGATAGGCTAAGAGGGGCTTCTTAAAGCCATTACTAGTACCTACCTAGTTATACTTAGACCTCTTAATAGACTTTATTATAGACTTACTACTTATAAAGGATAATATTAGCTAATACTTATAGATTATAGTAAATAGGCTAGGCAAGTTAGTAATACTAGAGGAAATAGGTATTATAGAAGTAGAAGCTTATACTTACTAGTTCCTTACCTCCTACTTCTAGTTCTATAGGTTCCTATATAGTATTATTTATAACTAAGGGTCTAACTAGGTAAGCTACTTCTAGGCTAAATTCTACTACCTTACTAGTATAAGGAGGCTATTAAGTACTATATATTACCTATAGACTAATAGTAATACTAAGAGGTAGAACTAGGAGATATAAGCTATCCTATAGGCGTTTATAACCTAGGTATAGGATAACTAGGGTTAGCTCCTACCTACTACTTAGCTAGTAGTTTATAATAAGGTTAGTAATATAACTAGGCTCTTGCTATTCTTCTTAGAATATAGGTACTATACTAATTTTATACCTATAGTAGATAATAAATAGAGGAGACCCCCTCTAGGGATATAGTAGCTACTCTCCTAGTAATAAGACTATAGGAAGTAATAAACTTTATTTAAGTAAGTATTATAGCTAACTAGTAATATAGCGAGGAGAATATAAACTAATATAAAACGCCTATAGAGGAGTATTAAGTAGGTAATAAGGTTTAGCTTTTAATAGCTAACTATAAGAGCCTTAGGCTTAGTAAGAAGCTATTATAATTATACTATAAATATATTATAATAGGAGTCCTAAGCCTAAATATTATTAAGTTAGATATACCTAGTAATATCTACCCGAGGTTCTATATAAACCTCCTCTAGAGGGTACTAGAGGACCCCTTACCTATATAAATAAAGACTAACCCCTAGCTACTACTAATTATAGCTAGTAATAGTAAATTTAAGTAATATATAGAGGAGATATATATAGCGTAATAGAAAGTAGTTAGCTAAGGGTAGAGGCATAAGGTCTTAGTTAAATAGGAGGGGTATATAGAGCCTACCTAGGAGCCTATAGAAGCTATTATAGAGACTACTATAATAGATAGATATAAAGCCTTATATAAGCTAGTTATAGATAATAATAGCAACCTAGCTTATACTTGGGGGGAACTAGCTAGGAGGGGGGATAGTATTATAAGCTATACCTAGGTTAGGCTTACCTAGGCTTCTACCTAGGTTTATTACCTTAGGGAGCTACCTAGGGCCTACCTAGGGCTTACCTAGTTATTCCCTATAGACTAGCGAAATCTCTACTAGAGAGGAAAACTTCTCCCTTTTCCTCTTTAGCTTAAATAAATAGTATTATAGCGACCTCTTATTAAATAAACTCGGGTCTAACCCCTCGTACTTAATTATTATTACTATTATAGCTAGGGCTACCTCTATTATTATTTTAGCCTTTAGAGTTATTATTATTACCTCTATTACTAAGGCGTTTAAGTAGTATATGTAGTAATAATAATAAAGGAGTATCCTCTTAATATTTAAGATCCTAATTATATTTTTTACTTTTATTAAGGTTTAATAGTCTAGCTTTAGAGTCCTAAGGGCTTATCTTATTATAATACTTACTCTAGCTATAAATACTTAAGTAACTCTATAAGTTACTTAGCTTAGGTATGAAAAGGCTATCTTACCCCTCTTCTTAAGTTAGAACTAAAGCGCTTAATATATCTTTACTTTCCTTAAATAATATATAGAATATATTTAAGCTTAGCTCTAGTATTAATATAATAATAACATCTTTTAATATAGGTTCAAGAAGTAGGGGTAATAAAGTATTTATAAAACTTTATTTAAACTTATAATATTCCTCTAGAGTTAATAGAAATATTAAGAAAGCTTTAGGAATTATTATTATATTAAGTTTAAATATAGGTTTTAAGATATTGGAATTATTTATAGCTTTAGCTATTAGGGTCTTATAGCTTCCCCTCTTTTTATCCTCTTTAAAAGGAAGTATTAGCTCTAGCGTTAGCTCTATTTAATCTCTATTTTAATATATTAATTATAATAAGGGAGGTTAAGGCGATATTACTATCTAATACTATTAGTAAATAGTTATAATGTATTATCTGTACCCTTACGACTTTACTTTAAATATATTAAGTAGTCTTATATACTTCTTTATATAATAATAACTTTTAAATATATCAATAGTAAATACTTAAAAATTATTTATAATTCTAATAAGTAAAAGCTATAATACGTATATTTATAGCTAACCTAAGGAGGGTATAATCAGTTTAAGTAAGTAATATATAGAACTTATTAGGGTATTACTTAAGTGCTATTATAAAGTTTATAATAGTTAAATAATTAATAGGTTCTAGGAGATTAGACTCGAGGCCTTCTTTAACCTTATAATTAGAGAGTAGCTTATAAAGTATTATTATTAGTAAGGTTTATTATCTCTTTAAGATATTCCTTAGTTAAGGAAATCTTTAAGGTTTAATATCTCTTAGGGATATCTCTTAGTTAAGGGAAATAATAAAGAGTTAATATCTCTTATTAATATTTCTCAATTAAGAGAAAGGGGGAGTTTAGAGGTTTTTAATAATATATAATACCTATAGGTATTAACTACTAAGATATTACTTTATATAAACTTAATAGGGTTAGCTATTTATATAGCTAAGTGCTTTTTTTAATCATAAGGGATATCCTTAGTCATAAGGGAATATAACTAACTATTAAGGTTATACTACTAACCAATATAATCTATATAATAAGTAAAAAATATAGGTAAAGAATCTATAATTTTAGGAGGTTTTCACCTTAAAAATAATCAACCCTTTTAAGGAGGTTTACTACGTTTAGGTGTGTTTAATGCGTTAGTTACGTTAAGCGCCCTTGAGCGGGATAACCGCGCTGAGCGCGTTTAGTATTAGATCCTTATTATTATATAGTAGTATAACCTTATTATATAACTTATACGTCTTGATAGATTTAGATTACTTATTATATTAGTTATTAGAGTAGCAAATCTACTAGTATATAATTATCCAATATAATAAGCACGCTATATAGACTTTAATACGTTTCTAAGAAGCCTATAGAGTTACTTATAATTATAATAACCGCGCTATTAAATACTAGGGTAATAAGGCTCTAAGATAAAGCTATTACTAATCTTTAGTATAAGATTACAGAGCTATAATTAGCTTAATAGAAGAGGCTTAAGGAGAATAAAACTCTTTAGTAGTAATTATAAGAAGCGCTTAGGATAAACCTAGTATTACCTAAGGTTAATAATAATAATAGAGATACTTTATCCCTAATAATATTACTACTATTAATAATACCCCTAGCTAGTCTAGCCTATTTACGCTTTAGAATATAGGAAGCTAGCTTAAATATTATAATAATAATAGCCCCGCTACTTAGGGAGCTTATTATAATACCTAAACTAGATATAGACTACTTTAAGGATTTTTAGATAAAGTTCCTAAAGGATTACTACTTAAAAGGATTTAGAAATTAAATTATATATTTAACATAAGTATAAATTATACTTATAACATATAGGGTTACTCTTAGGGATTACTTAACCCCTATAGAAGATCTTTATATTGCAGCTAAGATATATAATAATTTTATAGAAAGACTACTATTACTTATAGTATATATTTAGAGTACCTCTAAAATATGAGAGACTCTTTTATAAATATATACTATCGCTAGGATTATACTATAAGGCTAATTATGAGACTAGATATATATATTAAAGCTTATAAAGAGCAATCTAATAGTATATATATCGAAATTTAATAAATTATAATATAGATATTAATAAGCAATTAGTACTATCTCTCCTAAAAATACTATTTAAGTATTTATATAAGGAGTAGAGGATCAGTACTATAACTAGGCTATATATTAATAATTAAAGTATTATAAAAATACTATTAAGTTAGTTAAGATACTTATAATAGATCTATAGAACGAGGCTTATATAACTAGTAAAATAAAGGCTATACTTATAACCTAAGTAAATAGGATATCCAAGGGAAATAAGAAGGCAGAGCCTAAGAAGGATTAGCAAAGCTATAGTTATTTTAATTATCTGCATACTAATATAATATAGTCTTATTATCCTAATTAGAATCCTAAGAATAAGGAATTATTAACTTTATTATCTAATAATAATAAGAAAACAGATATACCTAAGAAGGAGTTTATAAAAAAGAGCTAGAAGGTAATAGAATAGGTTTACTACGCTTTTATAGATTTAAACGACTTCTAAGTAGCTTACAACGACCCTATAAGATACCTAGCGCAGGTAGATAACCCTATAGAGACTAAAAGAGAGGATACTATTCTAAGGATAGTTAAATAGAATAATAGCGTTTAGCTATAAAGTATAAGCGCAAATATATATATAATTAATAACTTATCGTAGTTTATTAATAGTAAGTACGCACTCCTAATAATACTATATATAATATATATAATATATATAAGAGGAGGTAATATCTACCCTACGTATATAGGTATAGTTACCCTATGCTTTAATAATAGGGACTTAATATAGCTATAAGACGTTTTATATATACTAACCTTTCTAATTAATATATTTAATAGCAAATAACTATACCTTAGTAGAGGTTACCTTAATAAGAACTAATTAGTAAATACTAATAAGTAGGTATTTATAACGCTTAATATTTAATAGCGAGGTTTTAACCTTAATATTACTTATAAGCGAGATTTAAGCGTATAGGTTATATATACTGCGTAATAGAGGACTAAGTCTAAGCTCTAATACTAAAAGTTAGAATACTTAAGCTTTAGAGAGATAAAAAAGATTATTAAATTAATAAAGAGATATATAATTACTCCTAGGTTAGTAATCCTATAGCTATATAAAATATATAATCTCTTAAAGAGTTTATAATACTTATTATATACACCTAAGCGCTATATAGAGAGGGTAAGAGTTACTCTTTATATAGATATTCAAGAAGTAAAGCTAGTAAAATATTATAAATACTTCCTATTAGTTATAAATAGTAAAACGCGCTTTAGAGTAATTATTTTTATAAATATAAAGAATAAGCTAGCGCGCTAGTTATAAATATATCTCTAAGGATAAAAAAGCGCCTTTAGTATAATAATAAAGGTTATTTATATAGATAATATAGGGGAGTTTATAATACCCTACCTTAAAGCTATATTATAAGATAATAAGATAAAGGTAGAGTTTTTACTACTATATATATATAAATAGAATAGTATTATAGAGCGCGCAATCTAAATTATACTAAATAAGGTGCGCGCTTTAAGTATTAATCTTAAGACCTTAGTAAAACTATAGCTATTTCTACTTATAATAATACTCTATATTATTAAATACTCCTTTATTATAATAACACTAAGTAAGATACGTATTTAGGGCTCTATAATAGATTATTAAGCTTAGGAAGAGACTATATTCCTAATATAAGTCAGTTAAGGGTTATTAAGAGTATATATTTTACTTATATTAATCTTAAGGTATAGGTAAAGAACGAGAAGATCGCTATATAGCTTAAGAAAGGTATCCTTATTAGCTATTATAAAGACTAAGTATATAAGATATAAGTACTAGAGCGGGATAAGATTATTATCCGCTCTAATATTATTTTTATAAACTTATAATAGAGCTAGTAGAGTGCTAGTATATATTACTACTTAGTTAGGGCTTATAATTATAATACTATACTTATAATATTATAGAGTAGATATAATAAGTATATCTATAAATTAGAGAGACTAACTCTCTAGAGGAGAAATAAATAATATTTACTTATACTATAGCTTTTATATAAAACCCCCTTAGAGGTATATTAGAGATATCTCTTTAGCCTTACCTAGACCTAATAACTATTATAAAGGTATAGAATAACCTTGCGAATAATTAGAAGTTATAAGTAGAGGTAGTATTTAATAAAATATATAACTTAATTAAGAAAGGAGTTTTATAATTTATTAATAAGGGGGAGGTATTAAAAGGCCTATACTTATTAGCTAAGTAGGTATAAAAGTATAAGAAAGCCTATAGTATACTTATAAAATATAAGGCGCAGATTATAGCAAGGGGCTTCTTATAAGTCTCTAAGTATAACCTTACCTAGATATATGCCTTAATATGATAAATAGTATCTTAGCGGATCCTACTAGTATATATATAGAAGAAGGGGTATCCTATATAATAATAGGATTTTATTAGTATATACTTAAATAGAGAGCTAGAGGAAGTAGTATATATAATACGTTTCTTATTAATTAAGGAGTTCTTTATAAACCTATAATATACTAAGCTAGTAGCTTTATATAGATATAAAGTAAATTAAAAATAGGTTATTAGACTTTATAGAGCTCTATATAAGTTATAATAGAGCAGGAGGTAGTAGTAGAAGAAGCTATAAGAGATCTTTTAATAAGTAGGGTTTGTATTACTATATTTAAATAATATAACTTACTATAATAAAACTCTTAATATTATAATAGCTATATATATTAATAATATCCTAGTATATAAACTAGAAGCAGCTCTTAGTACTATTTATAAGTATATAAGTAATAAGATTAAGGTTAATAACCTCGGGGTACTTAATAACTTCCTTAGTATATAACTTACTTTTAATAAGGAATATTATAAGATTATTATTAACTAAGAGATATACTTAATAAATATAATAAGGGGGTTTAGAGCAGAGGTTAGGTCTATAAATATACTTATTAATATAGGGGTACTTAACTTTATAATCCCTAGTATAAGCACTACGCTAGATCTAGAACTCTAAGTATAAGATTAGAAAGTACTTAGTAAGATTAGCTTTGGAGTGCTTATAATATAGCTAGATCTCTCTTTTAATATAAGGCTATAGGTATAATTCTCCTATTACTTAAATAAATCGCATAAGAAGAGTATAGAATACTTAATATAATATGTTAATATAAACCCCTCTTTAGTAATAAGTTATAATAATAAATGTAGGGATAGAGACCTAAATAAACAAGGTCTCTATAGCTATATCAATAGTAACTATACTAGCTATAAGGATATAGAGCGCTTAATAATAAGTTAGGTATTCTTTATAGCTAATAAGCTAATCTTATAGATATTCTAGTAATAAGTAATAATCTCTAAGTTATTTATAGAGGCTAAGTACTATATAATATTATTTATTACTTTAGAAGCGCTTTAGATATATAACTTCCTAAGTAAACTTAGTATAAATCTTAAGGAGCCCCTTTATATATAAGTAAATAATATAAGAGTAATTATACTTATAAAAGGGGAGTTTATAAATAAATATATAAAGTATATATAGGTTTATAACTACTTTATATAAGAAGTTACTAAGCGAGGTAAGGTTAACTTTAAATATATATTATTAGTAAATAATATAGCTAACTTACTTATAAAGCTACTTAAGAGGATAATCTTTAAATAACTCTATAAGAAGAGTAGTATAAAGCTATTTAAAGCTAGGGCTATTATAAAGGAGTATATTAAAGCTAGTTAAGCTTTATAAAACTAGGCTCTTAGTAAGGAGGAGTATTATAATTATAAGTAGTGCTATATTATAATAAGTAGGCGCGCATATAGTATAATATTAAATAGTATATAAGTTAGAGGTACTATAAGTATATGAGGGCTTATTTATATATAAATATATATAATAGGAGCATAGGTCGCACTATAATTAGGTATAAGGATAGCTTCGCTTATATAACTATAAATAACACGCTCGTTTAACCCCGGTTTCTAAACCCTAACTGCGCATAGGACCCTTGTTGTTATAGCAAGTAGGCCCTGTCCCGCACGACAGGACTCTAAATACTGCAGCACGGAACGGGTTCGAAGATTAATTACCGAGAGCGAAACTGTGCCAGAAAGAGTCGCCCATTTCAAATCCCCTAGCAAATCTCAACGCGAAGGCGAGTAGAGCCCAGCATAACCTCAGATCAAGGGCACGCGCGCAACTGCTTCCATCAAGCGTCAAGAAGTAAACGAAGTGGCGACACAACGTTCAGACCAATTTCAATCAATGCCACATCACACAGAGCGACTCGAACTCGGCGGCAGTTGAGCGGGCCGCGCTGATCGTTGGCGTGGCTGACCGGCAACCTGCCAGGTGTTTGATATTCAATGACGCACTCCTCCGTTCCCCACGTGGCGTTCGTGCAGCGTTTCTCACTCCGCGGGGGACAAAACCATTGCAACATTTACTCCTCTCCGGCAGCCGGCACCGTGGTGGCGTGGTCTTTCCCTTTGATTCAGGTTTGTTGAATCGAACTTTGACTCGAAGTGGCTCCGAATCTTTAGATGCATCGACGAACAAGACTTCAGCAATGCATTGCGGATGTGTGGCGGTATGGTTTGACAAGAAACTGACGACAACCTGCAGGCATTTGACATGACATGGGATTAAAACAAGCTCAAATCTAAACGTCAAGGGGCTTTTTTGGCCCAAACAAGACCGACATTGTCTGTGTCTGAAATTGTTCCTTTGCGGAGGGAGATATGCATTGGGATGCATGAACTCAATGAATCTCCTCATCGTCACGTTCTTGCAAGATCCGAGAGCCCGAGCGGGTTTCGAGCACAGCAACTTCCAGGTTCCAGCCCTTCTTCGAAAGCCGTCTCGCGTAATTTTCGAATTCTGCGTTGGCGACCCGTAACGTCGCTTCAATGTGCCCGAGCATGATGTGCTGCTTCAGCCGTGCTTCCGATAGTTCGGAATCCTTCAGACTGTGCAAGTGCTTGACCAGTAATAGGCCGTGAAACCAAGCTTTCAGCTGCGACCTCGCAGAAACTCCGTTCTTGAGCACGACTACCACCTTGGTTTTGGAGGCCAGGTCAGGCGATGTCTCCCCGGATATCCGGCACCACAGGATGTACTGTTGTTTCTCGAAAAGCTCCAAGATGGCGGAAAGGTCGACAGTCGGCAGTCGGAAAGACCGCATCGTCTGCTGGCCGTTGGATAGGGTGTGGAGTAAGGATTCGAGGGGCATGCCGAACTTGCAGTGTCCCAGGATCGCTCCCGAGTCCCAGCGAAAGACTTCCCCGCCGCGCCTCTCAAATATGAGCTCCTTTTCCGAGATCTCCTTCGGGGTGAGAGCTTGGTCTTTGGCGAGGAGGGCGGAAAACGCAATGTTGGCTCTTTGTCGGTTCAGAGAGCGGGACTTGACAGCCCTGACGCCTTTCCAGTTGAGAAAAAGGTAAATGCCAATCAAGACGAACAGTGTTGTCCAAGTTGCCGTCGGGGTTGTCAATAAAGACACCACGACCGTTCCGGTCTGTGACACCTATTAGCCTGGCCCTGATCCAGAATTTCTCTGCATAGACTTACGATCATGCCCATGAGAGAGATCGCTGTCTCTTGGCTGGCGTCTTTCTACGATTTGTCAGTTTTGCCTCGAAAGCTCAACGGTTTTCGTATCCATCAGGAACTTACAGCGTTCAGTTCGCCCAGGTTGTTCCACTTGGCAAAATGCCCACTCAAACTGCTTTTGGATGCGTTCCCGGCGACACCGCTCGCCGAAAACAAGATGCTCGAGAAACAGAGAAGGGCAAATCTGATGTTTCTTGGGAACAGAGGAGACAGGCAGTCGATGATGAATGCGATGCTGCAAAGCACGTCAGACGCCATGCGGTACGCCTTACACTCGGCCTCTATGGATGTTCCCATGAGATGAGCGAATGCGATGGTGCCAAATCTGCCCATCGACTCTCGAATGACTTGTACCATCATGGCGCCGGTTGGTGAGGCCATTGAGTCGCCTACTCCCAGGCCTGATCATCGGATTAGCCCTCGTCACATACTTAGTCGCGGACCATATTCGGATTGGTCTTCATCCAACGATACGGCGGCAGGCGTAGCCGTGAACGACGTTATCAGAGCTTACCTTCCCAAACAGCGCGCGAGGATATCATGCCGGCTATTGTGCCGGCGAACGCCTGGAATGAATCCTAAAGTATAATCAGAATCTACGACCCCAAGCGCGAAATGGTGCCAAAACTCACATAGATCTGGTAGGCGGCATAATCATCCGTCACGCTGTTAGGATAGCCATCCGGGAGAAAGATATCAAGCACCTTCCGCCAAGGCTTCTTCCAGATCGTAGGAAGAAGCTGTGTGGGAAAAAAAAGTGTCAATCACATGCTTCAACCTTGAAGTTGGGTAAGGATCAGGGGGTGTTGTCATGGAAGAGAAGCTTACCAGGATGTCGACTCTTGAAGGTCCGGCACCCGGAGCCGACTCGATAAACTTAGCTTTAAGGTTTCCGGCCCTGTCATACTCTGCTATTGCCAAATTCGCCGGTTTCCGCGCCGTCTTTGGCGGTTCGAGCAGGACCTGGGCGGAGAGCGGACGCATCTTTTTGTTCTAGCGTGATGGTGTAGCGTCGATGGAAAGACAATGCGAATAATTCAGATACGAGAAGACGACCAAAAGAAGAGACAAGCGAAGAGATGAGTCTGACGGCATGTGAAAGGACGAGGTTGGGGGGAATCGGATTAGCAGAAAAGCGGTCGAGCGCGTCTTGTCGTGTAGTGGCGAAGTACCGCGAAAAGAAGACGGATACGAAAAATCGTAAAAGATGAAAACAAAAAAGTCAAAGCAAGGTCGTACGGACGAGCTGGCTCGCCGTACGCGTATGGGGGGCATCCCTTTTGACAGGTATGAAGACTGACTCTCGAAACTTCCCGGGCTGTGCACTCCGCTCCGCAACGCTCCGCGCGCCTCAATTTGGGATCAAACATGTTCGATAATCTGTCATTGTCCGCATTTGACATATGCCATGGGGAGAGCGGAGGATGTAGATTGGATGCTGCGTGGTGTGATGTGATGTGGTTGGTGTGTGGTGCATGAACCGCGCTGGAGGGGAGGGGAGGGAAACAAGAAAAACTGACGGCATCAGAAGGATCAAAGACCAGCCTCGGCAAACTCGTTTCATAGTTGGGATCTTTTGCCCGTCAGCATTCCGTGGACACAGGTGTTGGGAGACACATACGTCAGCATTGTCGATGCACGCTCGGGCCCGATGCGAATAATACGACTTGTCGTTCGTGAACCACTCTGCACCAAGAAGGGATCGACTTCTGTTCTTCCTGTTCTTTTCTGCACCATCGGCACCAAGGGCTTCCGAAGGCGTAGGAGGGCGTACTTCAGCCGACGCAGGTGTCGCCTCGTAGGGTTTTAGCGTTAGCGCACTGAAGACAAGGTATATGGGACGAGGATCATGTTCTGTGGCATTTGTAAGATATTGACACAAACCAGCGTAATGGCGTTGGTCAGGGCCTCCGCAGATTGTCGTTACTGGCTGTGCTCCTACTTAAACTTCCGCGACGATGGAAGCCAAGGTAGCAGCGCTGTTAGGTTGATCGTCGATCCTCTATGCGCCGATGAACCAGTAAAGAGTCCCGCCTATGAGAGATGTTCTATCCAGGGTTGGGAATTAGTCACGATTTTAGTCAATTAGTCAAAAGATACTACTTTTTTGAAAATATATATATATTAAATATAAAGATAAAAGAAATAAAAGAAATATATACCTATATAGTTTAATAATTAAATATAATATATATAGCTTTTAACTTTTAAGTTTACTATATTTATAATATATAAACTATAATTAGTTAAATTAGTCTTAAATCTTTCTCAAAAGTAACTAAAAAGTGACTAATCTACTTAATAATTAGAGTAAAAAGCTATATATTACTAATATAAATCTCGTAAAAATATATAGTATATATAACTATTATCAGTATTTAATAAAATATTTCTTATAATTTTAGCTATATCTTCTATATAGTGACTAAAGCTTTGACTAATTTGAATAATTTTTTGACTAAACCTGACTAATTCCTAACCCTGGAACTTCTATCACGAATGCAGAAACCTAGCTCCTTCTATGGTTTCTTCAATGGTTCTTCGGCGGTAACCATAATTAGCCGCGCGCACAACGGTTCGCAGGTGCTCCGCGCCACGCCAAAAGTTATTCCAAACTGACATTGACGAGGTGCGGTTTGAAGAAAGTGTAAGGCGGTTGAGACATCCAGTTGGCTCGCACGGCACCATCATTTGCGGTCAGGACTCAGGAGACGTTCGCAACCCCACACCCATGCCTCAAAGGCGTGTCAACGGCTTCCATACCACAAGTAATTCAGCGCGAGGCTTCCATCACGGAGTCAGAGTTTCGCAGAACAAACCTGCTTCAAGTTTCTCCGTGGCCAATCTTGCTGCCAGAACGGAGTTGACCACAACGGTGGGTAGAATGGAAGTTTTCGCCGCGAAAGGGGTCCATAACGTACTTGAAATCGCCGGCCCCTGGCATTGATCCCGTGTTCCTGTCTTCTGGTGCCTTTTGCTACTCTGCCATATTCACCCATCGTGTTCCTGTCGTGAGATAGACCGGTCGGTCGTGGAAGTCCGTCTTTTCAAACTCCGACGGGACGACTCGAAACATCGAACAGCCCGAATAGCTTCGGGAAATATCGCAATGCTAGAAAAAGTTATTTCGAGTCCATGTTTTCAACTTGAGGTGTCAACGGGGAGCTAAACCTCGCCGCATCGCAGCCTCGAGTCGGCGTCTTCGGCCGTTTCACCACGATGGAGCCTCGGGATTTTGGACAACCTACTTTACCACTGCTTCAATCTCAACTGTTAATGCCGGCTGCTGATCGGGCTTCCCACCTTCGTGATTCGATCCCGCTGGAGAGATATTCTCGTCCCTACACGCGACAACTGGGGCGTTGAGCTAATGCTCCAACGTTGACTTTACCCAGCGGTAGGGTAGGACCTTTCACTCGGATTTGTTCTTGTCGCGATAGGGTCCTTTGCGCTGCCGTGAGCAGACGCCCCCATGCCACACAGGCCAGAGCCATCGTATCCAACCCTGAAAGCGGCGGTAGCGCGCTCCCATCGAGATATAGCTTGC
This sequence comes from Colletotrichum ledebouriae, assembly GCA_036785755.1. Classification (NCBI taxonomy): domain Eukaryota; kingdom Fungi; phylum Ascomycota; class Sordariomycetes; order Glomerellales; family Glomerellaceae; genus Colletotrichum; species Colletotrichum ledebouriae. The sequence goes on from JAVHLU010000076.1 coordinate 29,613, forward strand.
GTAAATCGAGACCTTTACCCGATGGCTGGGAAGGAAAAGAACAACACGTATTCCAGGCGGATGATACCCATGTGGTCGGTACGGCTGGGCTTTTAGCAGAAACTGAGTATTGTTCCCGAGATTAACGAGAAGCTCCAGTCGGCAGCCATGCGGCCACAGAATCTAGCGATGGAATAAGTCACCGCCTACGTTGTCTTGTTCGTCATTCCCCTTGTTCGCTTTTTTTTTTTTTTTAGTCTAGTTTGCCGTTGTCCCCATTCTCTGCGCTCTGCAACCTTTCGGGGCATAGACCCTGCTCACATCACATCCCAAAACTAAGCAGCTTGGCCTAACCTCCACCTTCAGAAGCCTGAGCCAGCGCGCTTCCTTGGCATTGAGCAGTAAAACGACTCATGCCTACCTACCCCAAGCGTCTCGCCATACCTCTGCATCTTACCCAGATGTCTTCTCGCAGCAGGTTATGCGGCCCAATACGTTCATGTTCATAGTGAGTGTCACGGAAAAGCGTGTCAAGAGAGAACGAACATTTTATCATGAATATAGATAGATTAATAGTCCGAACTATATAAACCGGATGCGAACGAACTCGTACTAGATAATACGTATAGGACAAAAAGAGGTCCGTCCTGCCGGTCGGCGGTTTAGGATATCTAGTTATATATCGTAATACCTTCAGCATCGCCCGTTCCTAGCGCGGCACGTAACCCGAAGGCAGCTCCGGAACTACCTTCTTCCGAGGGCTATTCCTCCGACCTTAGTTATAAACAACTACGTTATAGCTACTCTTATTATAATAGAATAAGCTCTTTAGTAACTATAAATATAGCCCTATAGGATATTTCTTAATAGTTATAAGCCTAGCTCTAACTAGACCTCTAATTACTATTTTAAAACGAGCCTTTATTACTAAAAGTACTTACTAAAACTTCCTCTCTCCTATTCTTTCCTCCTTATTATATACTATCCTCTACTACTATAAACCCTCTATTTTAAAATAACCTTAAACTATAATATCTTCTACTACTACTATAATAGTATTATACTACCTAACTATATATAAGAACTTTACTACTTAGTATATAATAATCTAAGCTAAAGCCTAAGCTACTAGAGTCTAGAAGTATATTAACCTAGATAACCCTAAGGGACCTTTACGCCTAGGTAAAACCTCGTTAGAAACCTTAACCCTTAATATATATATTACTAAGTAAAACTAGGATACTAATACTTAGTATTTATAAGAGAAGAGCGCTTATAATTAATACGTCGCTCTACTTAACTAGGAGGCTCTAGAAGAGGCTATTACTAATACTACCTCTAAGATATAGATAATAAATAAATTATAACCCCTTTAGCCTCTAACTACCCTAGTTATAATTAATAAGAATACTATAGGTATATAGGAATAGTACCTAGAGCACTTTTATTTACTCGCTATATAGGAGTCTAAGCGAACCCGCGAGAATTAAGAGTTCGAGCGTATTAACTATCTAGTTATAGAGATTATTACTTATAATATTATTATACCTATATATATAGAACTTCTTACTAAAGGGGATATAACCCTTTATAGCCTTATTATTAATCTTAAGTATTACTATGCTCTAAGCGAGGCTAGTACTCTTATTACTATTTAAGAGGAGTATACTTAGGTCCTTAAGAAGGCGAATAGGAGTATTAATCCTAATATATAGATTAAAGACTTTAGGGGTATCTATTTTCACGCTATTTAGCTTAAGCTTCCTAAGGCGAGTAGTACCCTCGCTTTAAAAACTTTTCTTTAAGTAATAAGTTATTACTTTATACCTACTTAAGCTAATATAGAGATTATAGATATACTTAAATAGGAACGAGTAGGGACCCCTATCTCTAATATAAGCTAATATACTAATATATTTAAGGACCTCTTATATAAGGATATACTCTACTTAAGATTATAAGGATAAAGCGCTAGGGTCTTCGCGACGCTAGCTAGCTATATAGATAAGGCTAACCTATTAAATATTCCTATAATAGGTAACTTATCTAGTAGTAAATAATACCTATATAGGTCGAGTTATTAATAGCTAAGTATTAATTATAATCGCTTAGAAGCTGCTCTAACTAGATATTACTAGAAGGGCCCCTATATATTAGTAATAGATATATAAGTAGCTTAGATCTATAACTAGTTAAATAGTAACCTACGCTTTGCTAACCTTTGCGCTAAATTTACTTATAGGGGCTAGTTACGCGCTATTCCTTATAAGGGTAAGAACTACTAAAATAATAAGGGGGGTAATAAGGGTTTATCTAAGAAATCTAATATAGCCCTAAGCTACCCTACTAATATAGTAGTAGTCGCTTTCTATATAGCCCTTATAAACGAGGTTAGGGATAATATAGTTAACTTAGATAAAGAATACCTAAGTATTTTTATAACCCCTTACTTAGGACCCTATATATTATATAAGTCTATAGTTCTAGATAACTATAAAAGGATATACCTAGTAAATAATAAGTCCCTACTTATCCCCTCCTTAATTAGGTATTATAATAGAGAATAGGTTAATTCTAGAATAGCTTTATACCTAATTATTACTAAGGGTATATAGATTATTAAGAATACTCTTAATAGCTTAAAAAGCGCGAATATAGAGGACCTTATACTCTATAATATAGGATATATAGAGAACTTTTATATTAATATAGTCTCTAAAGCGCTACTTTAGAAGATAGGTATCTAGTATTCGGGGTATAACTATACTCTTCGCTTTAGAATATATAAGAAGAACGTAGTAGTTAAGAAACTTATTAGGAAGGCGAACCTCGCTTTCCTTAAATATAAGCCTCGTTCCTTATACCCTATTCCTAGGCGGATCCCTTAAAGTATTAATACTATTATTAATAATATAAACTATATACTTATAATATATAAGCAGACCTCTTTTATATTACTACTAGACCGAAGCGACGATATAATACTTTAGTACTTCTAAAGCAGCTACTTTAGCCCTAAAGCTCTTAAGTAGCTTATCTACGCCGCTCGGGGGGTAAGGATTAAAGGCTTAATATACCTATAGTACTAATACTACGTAGTTATATATATTAAATAAGTAATTTCGAGATAAACGTTAGAAGATAAAGTAATACGCCCTTATTATAGAATCGCATAGGATCTCTTTAACTACCCTAAAGGCTTTAACTAGAACTAATAGCTCCTTATTATTAAGGATAAGTATACTAGCTAGATCTTCGTATTTCTATATATTAATAAGACCTATAGTAGTATTATACTCGCTCTATATACCTTTAAGCGATAGGTATTTTAATAGAAGGGACTTTCTATTTATAAGATTAGATAAGATATCGAGAGGTTAGTAATCTTACTTATAGGTTATATAGGATATAAGGAATAGACCTATATAGAAGGAATAGAGGTTAAAATAACCCCTCTATATATAAAAGAACTAAATAGTAGAGGGGAGCAGGCTAGTTAAGAAGTTATTACTTAAACGATTAAAATACTTACTATAGCTAGCTTACCTATAGAACTATAGGCTAAGATAGTACTAACTACGACGATACTTTATAATATAAGCCTACTTAAACGCTATAGCTAGCGTTCGCTATTATAAATTAAAGAGGAGTAGTTCCGCTAGTACTTTTACTAGTAGTAGCCTAATAATAGAGCGACCCTAACCTACGACCTTCGCCCTTACTAGGGATATATATATGCCTACGGCTACTATATATACCCCCTTAAGAGGGAATAAGAGAGAGGAATTAATAAGAGAGATTTTAAGGTAGTATTATAGGGATATATTAAATACCTAGTAAGATACGTGCTAAATACCTATAACTTATATAGGATCTAGATCCCCGTATTATAATTAGTTATTATTATATAGAACGTGACGTTTAATAAATAGACTTTTTATATAAAGAATGAGGTAAAAGAGGCTATCCTAGAAGACGCTATCTATAGTATAGTAAATAAGATTAAGGAACCCGTATTACGTATTAACTTTAAACTTTAGATCTTAGGTATTATAAATAAGGATAAAGCTATATTAATACTTATAGCTAAAAAATAGTTACCTATACTAACCCTTATTCCTATAACTAAGTTTCTAAGCAGAAGAATCTTAAAACTTCTAAAGGGATAGGTAAGCTAGAAGGGGGGGTAGCTATTATCCCCCGATTCTATACTAGAGCTAGATAAAAGCCTAGCTCTAATAGGTAGAGTAGTAGATATAGTATATATATTAGAAACGAACTATGTAAATAAAGCTATTAGGGAAGTTAATTCTAAAGGGGAATAGATTAAGGACTATATTATAATTAAACCTCTCCCTGCTTTATAAGACGTTTCTAAAGTAGGTAAGCGCGATAAAAACAAACCTTTAGATAGTAGGCCCTTAAATCTACTAGTATAGCTATACCGGGGTAATAAGGAGAGGGCTAATACTAAATAGGGGTCTAACTAGGTATATAACTAGGAGGACTATAGCTAAATTTATTAAAGCTAATAACTATATAATCTACTACTTAGTAACTTATAACTAGGAATAATAGAGAATAAACCCCGCTCTAGTTACTAGTTTTTATTATAGTATTATATAGAGCGGGAGTAGGTATCTAGCTTCTTTAAGACTTTTATACCTAATTAGTAGAAGGCTTTCTTAGAAGCTAGTATAGGGTACTATACGCTCTATAGCTATATTTATACTACTATTTATAGTACGAAGCCCGCTCGTGTAACTATAATAATTTATAAACGTCTTACTACTAATAATCTTACTAAGCTACCTCGCTTATAGAAGGAACTTTTAAACCTCCTATAGGCGCTCTAAACTTACTTTAAAGAAGTAGCTAAGGTTAAAATAAGTAAATTATAGTAAATAGATACGTAGCGTATTATTAATCGAGGGATAATAATAAAGAGACCGATCCCTCTAAAGTAGGTATTTACTTATAAATTTAATAAGGATAATATCCTCGATTAATATAAAGCAAGGATCTATATTTAGAGCGATTAATAAGAGAAGTCGCCCCTTAAATAGACTTATATAATAACCCTCGCTACTTATACCTTTAGGGTAGTAATAGTAATTACTATATAATTTAACCTCGAAGTTAAATAGTTCGATATCGTTAATATATTCCTAAACGCCTCCTAGGACCTAAATAAAGACCTTATTATTTATAAGCTACTAGACGGCTTTAAGTAGCTTAGAAAGTATATTAAACTACGCTACGCGCTCTATAGGCTAAGGGATGCGTTACTACTCTAGTATAAGGAGTTCTCCTTAACCTTTTAGAACCTAGGCCTTAAGCTTATAAGCAAAGACCCGTGCCTCTTCTAGTTAACTAATAAGAAGGTTCTTATTATCTTTTATATAAATAACTTCCTTATCCTATTTTATAGGAACTATAAAGAGGTAGTATAAAGGGTAATCGCTAGCCTAAAGGAGGCGTATAAGTTAAAGGAATAAGGCCTAGTTAAGTACTATCTTAGAATTAGGGTTATCTATAACTAAGCTATACGAAAGGTATACCTCTCTTATAACTAATATATTAAGCGGGTTATAAAGAAGTTTAATCTACTTAATTTAAGAGCGCTAATAACCCCCCTTCTAAACTTATTACTTCTAAAGAGTAAAATAGTAGTAACGCTATTAGAGGTAAAGAGTTTCTAAGAGAAGATTAGCTCTATACTCTATACTACTATTATAATTTAACCTAATATCGCTTTTATATATTCCCTACTCTTAAGATCCCTAATAAACCCCGCTCCTTATTACTACGCTACTACTAACTAGGTTATATAGTACCTATATTATACTTGCTACCTTATAATATGCTTTAGTAACTTAGGGGGTAGGTAGGTACTACTAATCGTAAGCGACGCTTTATTTATAGATAATAAGGAGATATAGAAGTCGTCTTAAGGGTATATAATCTCGCTCTTTAGAGGGCTAATTTAATAGAAAGCTACTTAATAAGCTATAGTTATAATATTAATAATAGAAGCGGAGCTTCTAAGCCTTGAATATACTACTAAGGAGATAATTACTCTTTAGAGGCTATTTAGGGATATCGCTCTTAAACTTAGTAATATCTAGAAGATTTACTATAATAACTAATAGATAATTCGTCTTATAGTAGGCAAAAAGGAATAGATCTTAACTAAGCTATAGTATATTAATATTTAAAATATATAGCTACGATAAGAATACGCTAGAGGATCGTTTAGCGTAGTATATATACTAATAAACGATATACTAGCTAATAGTCTTATAAAGGTTCTTAACTACGAGAAATTTAAGAAGTTCTATTTGCTCCTTAATCTAAAGGATATATAAAGAATAATTATAATAAATAAGGGACGCTCTAGATAAGTATAAGAGGGCTAGTAGTACCTAATTTTTAATTAATTTATAGCCTACTAGCTAGGGAGCTTAAAGTTACTTTTATAGGAGCAAAAGAATATAACTTACCCTAAAGGGCGCCCTAAAATACTAATTTCCTACTACCTAACCTTAGAGGATTCGCTCGTACTAATCTATTAGGATATTATATAAGGGTAGTAATACCTCTAGTAAATACGAGCTAATAAGACTATTAACTATATAGCGTACTATAATAGCTATATTACTAATAGGTAGATAAGGAGCGGGCGTGCCCGCGCTAATTACTAGTATTCTAAATAGAACTAGGGCGGGCGAGGGAGTAATAATACTATATATACTAGAACTACTTATTATATTAGGAGTCCTACCTAAACCCTTACTATTACTACCCTTCTTTATTACTATAATATCCTCTTTCTAAGTAGTAATAGCTTTATAGAGCGTAGCTCTCTAATAAGCGAGGGTCTATAAGTTATATTAGAAGTTAGTTATAGAAACGAAGTATATATAGAACCTTACCTTTCTAACCGCTAGGTTATCTAAAGTCTTAGCTTTAGTATATTAGCAGGCTGCGATAGTAATAGGGGCGCTTATTTATTAATAAGGTACCTTACCCTTATAATAATAGTTATACTTACCTGCTATACTAAGCGAGCACCTTCTATCTAATAAGCTTAAGAGCTTATTTAAAATATACTAAAAGTAGCGCTTACTAAACGGGAGTACTTACTCCGCCTCTATACCTCTACTAGGGGGAAGAGGGCTAAGAGGGGGCTCTAAATTACCCTTGCTAGTACTCTCCTCCTTATCTATCTCCTTAAGAACTATAATAATAATAAGGTTAGTAACGTTCTAGTATATAGTTATAATAATAAAGGGATTATAACTTACTAGGAGCTATTCTCTTAAACTACTTAGGGGGGTAACCCCAGGGCCTCTTAGGCTATAAACCCTTACCCTTAGAGCTACTCCCCGTAGGTCGCTTCTACTTCCTTCTATTTACTATATAATATATTAGTATATTATTTATTAATAATAGGAAAGAATAATATATATATAACCTTATTATTACTCTCTAGGGGAGGAGGGCGCGCCCCTCTACCCCTAGCTTTACTCTTGCTTTTAGTAGCGCGCGCCTTCTTTAGGGCTATAGCTTAATTAGTATTCTTTTTAAGAGGTATCTATAGATATATTAGTATATTATAATAGCTTTAAAGATCGTTACGCGATATAGTTATACGCGCGCGCGCGTAATAAGGTTATTACTAATATAAAGTTAGATATATATATAGTTATTATATTATATATAGGGAAGAGTTAAAAAGGTAGGAGGGTAGCTAGGTTATTTTATTTAGAATTAACGTAATAGTAGCTACCCTGCCTAAGCTAATAAGAGATAGTAGTTTCTATTACTATTAGTAAGAGTTAGTAAATAAAGGGTATTATAATAATAATAGTAATAATTATAAAAGTAGAAAACTGCGACTATTTATACTTCGCCTATACCTAATATAAACGACTTTACTTTATTATTTCTTTTATAAATAGGCTTATTAGTAGGTTATTTATAGATATATTACTTTATATTTAGGTATTTTAAGGGATACTACGTAGTTAGGCGCTCTTCTAGCTACTACTATATCTAGGGGGGTATATTATAATACCTTTAGTATTGCCCGTTCCTAGCGTAGTATATAACCTAAAAGCGGCTCTAGAACTACCTTCTTCTGAGGGCCGTTCCTCTAACCTTAGTTATAAACAACCACGTTATAGCTACTCTTATTATAATAGAACAAGCTCTTTAGTAACTATAAATATGGCCCTATAGGACGTTTCTTAACATTATATATAGAGTAGACATAAGAAAAGAATTGAAATAGAAAGAGAAGCAGGGAAATGAAAAAGAGCATGCGCTCAGCTGAGTATCACCACATGCTACCAAACCAAGTCTCGCCCAGAACAAACCCGACCTTCAAACAACCACCCAAGAGATACAGTATCCTGATTGAACATGCCCTAAGAGTCCCAGATAGGTCCAAAGGCAGGGATGCCTCTCGATTCCATCTGGTACACAAATTTCTTGGTGGTTGGGCCGTTGGAGATGATGGCAACACACTCCGCCCCGCTCTCCTTGTAAACGTTGTAAGCAAGCTGAACGAGGTTGGGTCTGCCCAGATGATCTGTATCCCAAATCACTCCGTCCGGGTCCGCCGTGAGAATCGTGTCCATGATGCCCTGGCCATAAGTCTTGATCGGGTTCTTGGTGGCCCACAAGACTCTGGCGGGCACGCGGCGCTCCATCAGGACGGGCAGACAAGGACCGATACCGGAGCCAGTGGCGACGAGAACCATCTTCTTAAAGAGGGGCGCGACCGCGAGGACGCCAGAGGCGGGTGTGCCACGGGTCCAGATCGAGGTCGGCGGGTTCTCGATGATGCGCTTGGTCCAGTCACCGGCCTTGGAGACGACGATGGAGAACCCCGGTCCGCTGGGCTCGGGGATGGCTGCGAAGGCGTGCCACTCAACCATCGGGCGGTCGGTGATGCGCACGCCACGCGAGGTGCAGGGGCCCGGAGTGCAGAAGTCGAAGTGGAGACGGACGGCGTGTTTCGAGAGGGGCTCTGGGACGACCTTGACGCGGCGCAGGCGCATCCAGGGAAGGGCGATGGAGAGGGTCGTGAGAGCGACGAGGTACAGCGCGGGTTTCTTTACGAGAGTGATGCCAAGCGGCTCTGCGGGAGAGGCAGTCGAGGCCGCGCTCGTGACGACGTGAGCCCAGACAAGGGCAAGGGCAGACCATCCCGCAAAGCGGTGGGTCCACTCGAATTGGTCGTGCATCTTTGCGCGGATCGAGGGATACGCCATGATGAGAATGGTGAGGAGCAACAGGAGAGTGAGGTACGTGAGGACAAGAGTGATGGGAGAGACGTTGTAAAGCGACTGCGGGGCGAGGAAGTTGCCCGTCGCGGCGCCGGTGAAGATGACCCACCACACGGTAGCGGAGACCGCGCAGCCGGAGTGGACACCGCCGTTGTGGTAGACGCGAGCCAAGTGACGTCGGATCGAGAGTGGGACAGAGGTGGGAACGCGCGTGCAGAGCCAGAAGATGAAGTTGACAACGTAGTCTTGACGGACCAGCACGGCGCCCAAGAGATTTGCCGCGACGGCTGTGGCGAGGTGGTTCAGCGGCAGAGAGAAGTTGTTGCTACGGGCGTCCCAGAGAAGAAACACAAAGATTGCGAGATTGCCGAGGAAGATGATGCCAAACAGCTTACGGTAGGCATTGAGACCGTGGTGACGGATCCAGCGCCAGCCGTGGAACCCGTTCTTGGAAGGCAACTCGTAATCTTCTTGCTTCTCGGCCTCTTCCTCGACCAAAGCGGCTGTCTTTTCGAGGTCGGGATATGTGCCGCGGGAAGGGACAACATTAAAAGTGCGGGAGTCGACGAGGGTAAGGCCGCTGTCGCTCGTTCTGGGAAAGGAAACTTCGGTGTTGATGGGCGAGGCGCAGGAGAGGTTCTCTGGTGTGGAGTGGGCAGTGGGTATAGGAGGCAGGAGCAAAGGAGGCAGTCTTTGCCTTGCGCCACTGGCGATATCCTTGAGAGCCCGCTTGTCGACTTTACCGTTCGGCGTCAGCTCGATGACATGGAGGTACTTCCAGACCGTGGGAACGGCGTAGAAGGGCTGGCCTTCACCGACGATGGCCTCGAGTTCAGCCTCGTCGACAGGGGACGAGGCTGAGTAAAATCCACAGAGGCGATCGTCGATCTTCAGTGCGCAACCCTTGGTGACAGCGGAGTGCTTCTCAATGGCTCGGGAGACACCGTCGAGCTCTACACGGAAGCCAGAGATCTTGACCTGGTCATCTTTACGGCCAAGGTACTCTAAGCTGCCGTCTTCAAGCCAGCGAGCCAGGTCTCCGGTGTTGAACATCATGCGACTATGATGTTTATTAGTGAGACGTCCTCTATCGTGCTTGTGGAGATGAACATGACTAACCCGTCTTGTGTGAACTTGTCCAGCTTGTATCTCTGTGAGGTGAGCTCAGGCAGGTTGAGGTAGCCTCTGGAGACGCCAGGGCCGCCAGCCCACATAACACCCGGCTCGCCTATGGGAACGGGGTTCTCGTTTTCGTCGAGAACGTAGACGTTGGTGTTGGGGTTGGGCTTGCCGATCGAGAGCGTCTTTCCGGGCATGTGAAGGTGAGCGGTGTTGAGGATGCTGACCTCGGTCGGACCGCAGACGTTCCAGAACTTGACGTAGGGGGCCCATTGTTCGGCAAGGGCCCAGGGACAGGGCTCGCCGCCGACGGCAATGGTTCTGATGTTGGGGAAGTCCTGGCGACGAGGCATGTGCTTGAGTACGACAGACGGTGTCGCAATGATGGTATCCACACGCTGCAAGCACTCCGTCCAGCGGTCCTTGCCGCTGCCGCGGATGTGAAGGGTGCCGCCGTTCATGGTTGTTCCCAAAATCTCCCACGCGCCTACCGAGTTTGCAGCGTCAGCATGGATTTGAACAAGGGAAGACGACAATTGAAATATGAGAGAGACACTATCACTCACACATATCGAAGCCAACGTTCAACTGTTGCGCCACGTTCTTTCCCACGCGAATACCAAGCTTGGAGGGCTCGGTCAGCAGCGTGTTGGTCACACCCTCGTGTCTCACATCCACGCCTTTCGGTCGGCCAGTGGTGCCGGAGGTGTAGATAACATAGGCGCCGTCCTCCGGCTTGACGATGACACCAGGGCGCCCCGCGTTTCCGTGCTTCCACAGCCAGCTATTCGCATCGAGATGGACGACTCTTACCCGGTTCTGTGTATCCAAGGGAAGACTCCGCAGAACTCTCTCCTTAAACCTGGGAAGACACAGCACGACAGGGGCGTTGGAGTCGGCAATGGCGTAGCCAAGACTGCCCTCGGGAATGATGCCGCCATCGAGAGGGACGTACTGGCCACCGGCCTTGAGGACGGCGAAAATGAAGACGACCATCTCGATACATCTGGAGTAAACAAGCACGACACGGTCTCCTTTCTTGAGGCCGTATGTGCACCTCAACTCGTTGGCGAGGATATTGGCTCTGCGGTTGAGCTCCCGGTATGTGATGGCTGTGCCGTCATAGTGTCTGACGGCGATGGCGTCGGGATGCATCGCGGCGATGGATTCGAAAGCATGATGGACGACTTGGTAAGGGACTAAATCACCCGGGCCTCTGCTGAACTGGTTGAAAAGCACGCGGTCCGCCAGGGAGAGGCTTTCCAGCGAGTGGAAGGAAGGCGAAGAGAACATGATTAGTAGAGCTAGGTGTTGATGCTCTTGAGCGATTGTGCCCATCAGTGACGCGCAGCAAACTAATAAAGCTCGAGCCGGGGCGAGGTAACTTTGCCGGTTCCCTCCCCGAGGGAACCTTGATCTCCTTGACTGTTCATCAACGCTCCGGCGCTTTCCATTTTGGGGCTCCATTCCGAGCTTGGAGGTAGGTTCCCCTCTCGGCTCGACCGATTTCGGTCACAAGCTATAACATTAACAGGGCGACCACCTCGGGAACGCGCGCGGGTAGCATTGAAGAAAGTTGCCGAGAGGGGAAGCGAGAAAGCCAAACAGGAAGAAATACTTCTTTCGTCTCTCTGCCATTTATGGACCACGCAGGCACCATAAGACCTCGATGCATCATCCAAGTTCTCGAATTCCAAGTCACTTTGCCCGGCCCAGCTTGCATCTTCTCCAACCTCGCTCCGCCCTTATTAGCCGCCCCGTGCTTTTATTATTGTGTTCTCCCCCCAAAAGCCAGCATGGACAATCTCCAAACTCTCCAATTGACTGTCGAGGCCGAAAAGGGCATCGCTCTCGTCCGATTCAATCGCCCGGCCAAGAGGAACGCCTTCTCTCAGGTCATGATCGGCGAGATCATTGCGACTCTGGCGCACCTCGATGCCTTGGAAACCGTCCGCGTCATTGTCGTCGCCGGTGGCCCTGATGGGCCGTTTTGCGGTATGTTCTCTGCAGGTTCTTTCATATACCGCGCTACTGCGGCACTCGAGACATGTCCATGGGTGGCGGAAAGGCACCAGAAGACATGTCCATGGTTCTCCCCCAGAGTTGGGCCCCGAGAATTCTGATGTTTGCCGTTGGGTTTGGGGTGCTGGTGCGACACGCGAAACCCCCTCACACGTTCCAAATCCCTCTCCTCCCTTCTTTTCTTGCATCCGCTGTCTTCTGGGTGCCTCTCATCACCGCGCGCGAGCGTCTGGACCCATCGTCACAAGCGCGCGCGGCCGCACACGGCAGTCGTCGAAAGCCACCAACTGCTCATCCCATCTCCATCTGATTCCCCACGAACGTGATGCACGAGGGTTTGTCCGCCGTCGGAACGTGCACGTTTCTGGATCTCGTCGGACTGGGGGCCTGTCGGTGGACCTCTCAGCTAATCTAATGGAGACCATAACGTGAGCTAATCCGTTTTCTGGTGCAGCCGGAATGGATCTGAACGAGCTGGTGCAGATCTCCACGGCGGAGGCCCACCTCCGCGGCTTTCTCAAGGACTTAACAGACGCCTTTGCCAGGTTCTCCAAGCCCATCATCGCTGCTGTTGTCGGATTTGCTGTAAGTGTTTCGCCCTGGGCTGCCAAAGCCGTTTGGGCATGCCATCTTTCCTTGCTCGTTCTCCTCTTCGATGAGCCTAGACAAACCTGGCTAATGCACATCTCTCAAGTTGGGCGGAGGCTGCGAGATTGCCCTGGCGGTAAGTGACATGAGCCCCCACGTTCTTGCTGCATGGCGAGAAAATGTCTCGTCGGGACGTGGACTCATGTGTACAACAGTGCGACATGATCTACGCCGCTGAGGACGCCTCTTTCGGTCTCACAGAGATCAAGATCGGAACCATCCCGGGTGCTGGCGGAACCCAACGTCTAGCTCGCGCCCTGGGTAAGCACAAGGTATGTCAAGCCGAGAACACGAGCGATGAGCTTTTGACTCGCGTATTCTGAACCTTCTCGTATCGCCTAATAGGCCGGTGCGGCACGCCGTAGCGATAGATAAACTGACCAGTCGCAGGCAATGGAGTTCGTCCTCACCGGCGACTCAGCCAGCGGAGCCGAATTTGAGCGCCTCGGGGTAGTGAACAAGGTGTTCCCTCGCGCAGAGGTTGTTCAGGCTGCTCTCAACCTGGCTGAGCGCATTGCGGCCATGTCGGGGCCCGTGGTCAAGACCGCTAAGCAGGCCGTCCTAACTGGTGCGTCTCTCCCTTCCTGCCGCGGTGGACCCCGGCTGGCTCTGAATCAGACCCAGGGATCGAGGGGCCGGGGCCCTTAGGAATTGTGACTCGCTAACCCAGTCGCAGTTGAAAACAATCACTTGGACGCCGGCATGACCCAGGAGAAATCTCTTTACTACTTAACTTTCAGCCTCGGCGATTTCAGTGAAGGGATGACGGCCTTCCTTCAAAAGAGACGTCCCGAATTCAAGCACACGTAAGTTCCGGGAAGGGTCCACAATGGGCGCTGCGGGATGCCGCCACAGGGTGGCAAGCTGCAGGGGCGTTGGCTTTGCAACGGTAATTCGACGCCCAGCGCATAGTGTGTGATGACTCGAGTCGATATCAACATGTGCTCTTTGTAGACAGGCGACTTCGCGACATCCAGATCAAGGTACCGCGGATTCCATGGACGACGGCGCTTGATGGGCGCTTGTTGTCCGCCACGCTATTAAGTAGAAGTTCAAGCAGCGTAGAATAGATCAGGAAGCTGGTCGATCGAGCTCCTCCATAGCGATCCTGTTCAGGGCAATGGCCCGTTTAAGCTTACCAATTGAACTTGGCGAAGGTCTACTGTAGTAGGACATCGCTCCTGCTTCCTCGAGATGGGGTGTGAATACCATAACGCCGGTTATGCCGTACCTAGGCGACAGGCGTAGTGCATGTCGGCCGTACTTGCTGTGTTGTCACGACGTGCGCCACCTTCCAGCGACGCACCCACACCGTACGGTGTGCCGGAGCGTCTTGTCATTTGGCATCAGACGTACGTGATCGCAATTCTGAACGACTTTCCATTTTCGTAAGGGGTCCTGTTTTCCCTGTCATCAACACTAAAAGTACATAACAATACCTGCTGTTCTCGACTTCATGCCGTTCCGTGCCGTGTCTTGTCCTTTTAGTACCGTAATCATTTCTCAGTCGACTGCGACTGCGCTATTTACCCGCCAGCAGCATTGCAACGTCAAACTGTCGTAGTGCCAATGTCGAAAATTGCGTTGCGCCAGCCATCTCTCTGATATTCGTGCACTCTGTCGCCTGCAAGGGCTGCCTCTTCGTTCCACATTTTGACGAGACTGCCGGGGGCGTAGACCCCCTTGAACACGCCGCGTCCGGGTTGTGCGACACCCACCCGGGTGTAAAGATCTGGATCCTCCGGTGGCACCAATCTCGCTGCCACTGCCTTGAGGAATGTCCACAGATCTTGCGGGTCGGCGATACGGGTCGCCCGGAGTCGCTCACGCGCAAACAGAAGTTCTCTGTTGGCGAAATGAAGCAGCTCGCCGATACCGGTTGCGATTTGAGCCTCCAATGCAGCCTTGACAATTGGTCGTATAAACGGCTTCAGCATCCAAGCGAGGCAGGCGAATTTGCTCTTTCGGAGCGTGTAATCGAGATGGTGGATGCGAACGCGGACATTATGAAGGGTCAGCATGTTCTCAAGTCGCTCTTTGCCAACCTCCACATCAATGGCAACGTCAATACCACGCTCATCAAGGTGGAATCCAGCGATTCCGGCATCGGCTAATCTGAGGATACCTGAGTGCAAGCGCAGCCAAAAGCCGAGATCTTCGGCCGCAATGGATAAACCCGATATCGTTAGCCGCATCAGCGTTGTCACAGAGGAGGTCGTCCGAAAACGAGCTTTGCGGATTTCGACGTCATTCTGAGTCGAGATGTTGATCTTGAAGGGGAGGAAAGAGCTGTTGTTGACGGTGCGACCCGGTTCCAGAATTAGGTTCTCCAAGAGGAGGTCGATTGCCGGTGCTGAAACTTCCAAGCGAGGAATGGGCACGTATTGAATGGCCTGCACGAGCAAGGGGATGAAGACGTTGACTGAGTCCGCCACCAGCTCGCCATTGGTGTACTGGTGCGCAGGTGACAAAATTTTCAATATCCTTCTCGTGGTATTGAGGACTTTCTTGATATCGGTGTCCTCCAACACTGAGTGCAGAGCTTGATGAACCCTATGCAACAGTTGATCCAGATCGTCGCGAACGGACGATTCTGTCGTGAGCTCTTTCGATTTTTCCCTCAATTCCTTGAAGCGTTCTTCGGCATGGTCGAAAAAGTCGGGATCCATCAACATGTCCTGAAGCAGGTTGCCAATCTGCCTGACGAGGTCATCGAACTCGGGATCGCTGCGGCCATGCTCCATAACTACCTTGAACATGCGTTCAACTTCTTTCCAATGGTTTCGGTCGCCGAGCGATGTCAGAAACAGCCAAAAGTTTTTGAGTGCTCGGTCCGCCTCGGGGTTCGTGTCGATATCGTCCTGAGCGACCTGGACGGTATCCGAAATGGCATGCGAATACACTAGCAAATACCTCCTGATGAGGAGAGAAATCGTTGACACCGAGTCAGAGTAATCTCTCCTTTCGCGCAAATTGAGGACTGTCTTCTTCAGCCGGTGCACGAGTGTTTCCTGCTCCTCGCCGGTGATGTGATTAGCCAGACTGTGGCCGGCCTGGTCAGCAACACGGGCGACACCGTCGGTGACGA
Organism: Colletotrichum ledebouriae; assembly: GCA_036785755.1. NCBI lineage: Eukaryota > Fungi > Ascomycota > Sordariomycetes > Glomerellales > Glomerellaceae > Colletotrichum > Colletotrichum ledebouriae. The sequence goes on from JAVHLU010000076.1 coordinate 45,765, forward strand.
CCTGGGACACCTCGACCAACTCATCCTGAATGTCGTCTTTGGAAGGGGCTGTCTTCGAGTCCCCGTTCGGATGGCGGACTGCTTCTTCCTCCGCCTTGGAAGGCTCGATTTGCTTGGCAACCTGCTTAGAAACGTCGGACAGGGTGAAGGCGGTGTCGCGGAAGACCTCTCGACCAATGGTTCCAAGGTCCGAAAGTAATAGACGAAAATCCGAGTTGGTTAATATCAAGGACCCGACGGTTTGTAAGCTTTTGTATGCTAGGCTATTGTCAGTTTAAACTCTGATCAGACTTTCGATTTAAGTTTCGCGCGGATGGAACGTGGGGCGGTGGTAAGGTACTGAAGTAGTGTAGTGTAGGTGCGGCTGAGAGGTGTAAATTTTGACCCACCAGCAAACGTATCGGCTTTCGCCTTCGCTTTAGACGCTCGTGCACCAATGTCGTACGTGTCGATGGAGAGCCGGGCTTTGGTGAGATACCAAATAAAATCCTGGATTTGATCCTGGTCGTTCTTGTGCAACAGGAGCTCGATCAGCTGCTTGATCAGCAGCTTGACGTGCAGCACAAGGGCCCGCCCCGAGTCGCTGAGGTCCGGTGTATCGGGGTTAAGGATGTCGGCCGACAAGAGAGTTCGCAAGTTGACGATAAGCTGCTCATTCGATGGCATGTATCCCTTGCCAAGAGCTCTCAACATCTGGTATGTGTGCAGCTTCTCGTGCAATCGCTGCTGCAGAGCCGTGTCGTCATTGTAGCGTGGCAGCAGAGGCTCTCGTTCGCGAGCCTCACGCGACGAACGCCCGAATCCGAAGCAGGAGAGCATCGCGGCCCAGTTCGTGCGAAATGGAAACCCGTAAGAAGATGTACTGGATATCCGCGTGAGCTCGTTCATGCCCAGATGGAACGTCGATATCTCATCCAGCAAAATTTGGATGTTGTGAAGTCGTGACAGAGACCTGGAGCAAGGAATTCGAGGTGACTGGCCCATGACGTAGGGGGGAGTTCGTGCGCCTGTCGCTGCAGCGCATTTCATTCGCTGGGGCGGAGCTTCCAATCCGGCAGATGGCACGTGCCATCCCGACCGATGCAGGAGCTTGGGCCCCCAGACAGCAGCTGCAAACTGCAACACCCGGATTGTCGGACCCACACATCGCCATAAACGAGGTGTGCACGGGTCGGATGTTCCGGGATATGAATTTACGCCTAAATATGGGTTATTTGCATTAGATCTATGTTAGCACTGAATTTTCATATGTAGGCGCTAATTTAGCCCCTTAGTTAGTTATATATACATATATATTAATATATCGAATTATATATAATAATCGCTAGCTATACTATTACCTAATAGTTATAAGCCTAGTTGATTTCTAGTAATTATATTTTAATTATATAGTTGTTTTCTAACAATATATAATAGCTATTTATTAGTAAAGTAAGTTAGAATTCTATAATTGAAGTTATTATAACCCTAGTATCTAATTTAGCTAAGTAATATAGCTAGTAATTATATTAAAAGAATAATAAGCTAGGGAAGTCTAAAGGAATTAGCTAGGCTCCCCTAAATCTAATATTATTAAACGAATTATCTATTATTAGAAGAAAAGCTAGAATAAGCCCCCTCCTTATTAATAATAAATCCCTTATATAAATCGAATTAATAACGAGAGTTTAAAATAAGCTTAAATGATATAAATATTAATACCCCTTGCTTATAAAGCAATAATAACTAGGTTAAATTATATAACTATATTATATTAACTACTAATTAATACGGAGTTAAACATTATACTAATCTAGATAAGACTATTACTAACTATAAGCCTAGTCTTATCCTTCTAGATATTAATAACCTAGTATTTAATAATAGAGCCCGAATTACTAAACTATAATATCGAAGCTAATTAGAGGAATATAAATATATTAGGGATAACTTAGTAAAGCTTAGTAGAGATATTATAACGTCGATCGACTAGATCTACCTAAGTAAAGTTATTAATAAGCCTAATACGTAATTAATTCTTAAGGCTTTATAAAAGGAGTTTTAACCTAATAACTATATAAGATAATATTATATCCTCTAGCAATATAATACCTATCTTTATTTAATTAAGAGATCCTAGCTATCTAAATAGTTAGTTACTTATTAGGAGATTATAGAAGAGGCTATATAAGCTAAGACTCTATCCCTAATAAGTCCTACTACCTAAGTATCTAACTTCCTTAATACTATTAAGGAGATTACTCTAGAGTATTATATAAGGGCTACCTTCTCCTTCTTAGATAATAACTATAGAAATAAGAGATAAGATAGTAGAATAGAGCTAATTACTTTCTTATAAACTATAGGTATAGACTAGGCTTATAAGTTTTATTACTAGGTTTATATATTTTATTTAGACTAGCTTACCTTATCTAAACTACTATTAATAAAGTTAGTAAAGAGATCTAGCTTTATAACTTAGTAAAGGGAAGATAAGAAGGCTATAACTTTAATATAGAAGGCGTTAGCCCTAGCTAGGACTTCGGATTATTAGAAGGATAATAAGCTAAAGTACCCTATTTATAAGAAGTACTATTAGATAACGGACTACTTCTATATAAATCCTATAATTAGGCCTAAGTTATATAATATAAATAACTCTACTAATAAGGCTTATATCAAAGCGGGAAATAAATAGTTATAGAACCTAAGAAATAATAAGGTATAGATAAAGTTAGAGATTATAATTAAGGAAGTAAAGTCTAGGTTAAGTAGTAACTAGAGGAATAATAATAATAGTTACTAACTATTATAAAGCTGCTCTTAATCGCGAGAATACTATAATAATATATATATTTCCCTCTATAATTAAGATACTTAGAGTAATAATAAAAGCACCTATTCTTCTTCCTTCTATAGCTATAACTAAGCTAGCTTTATAATAGGTAATACTCTTTATAATAGTATTATAATTAACTATAGTATTGCGTTTTATATCTATAACGATATTAACTATATAGGTAACCTCGATTACTCTTAATAAAAGCAAATCCTTACTAGAGGAGGAACTATAGTTACTAAGGCTATTAGTAAGATAAAATTTAAGCTAAACTAGGGCGGGATAGGTAAGAAGGGTATTATAGTACTTAACGTGTGGTTTTGCCTATTATATCCTATAACCCTCCTATTAGCGAAAGTCCTATGGGATAAGGGACTTATGTTTATAACTAAAGTCCTAGGCCTTAAGAATAAGTATAGCGAAGTCCTCTACTTTACTCCTTACTAATTAGGCTAATATATTATTAAATACTACCTATATAATAAAGACGAGGATTATATTAAGAGCGCTAAATAAGTCTAATTTAAGGTAGACGAGGAGGAGTAGTCTTTTGCTAGTTTTAAGTTATTAAAGACCTAGAGGTCCTCTAAGGCTAAAGCTTAGTTATAGTATAAGAGACTTAGCTACCTAAGTACTAAAGGCCTTAAGTAATTTATAAAGACTACTATAGGTATTAAACTTAAAGGGATTACGAAAGATAAGTATAAAGCCTATATAGTAGGTAAGGCGATTCGATAAGTATTAAGGAGACCTCCTAACTATTAGCTAATAGCGCTAGGTAATTATATTATAATTAACTTCTTCTTAATAAGTAAGCCTTATAATAGGGAGAAGTACTTCCTATTACTTAGCGACTACTAGTCTAATTTTATCTAGGGATATACCCTACGTACTTATAAGGAAGGCCTTAAAGCTATTTGGTATATTATTACTTACCTTAAATAATAATATAGTATTACTATCTTTATTATAAGGCTTAACTAGGATATAGCGCTTTATAATACTTTTAATATATAAGTAGCTATAGAGGGTATACTTATTAAAAGATTAGTAGACTATATTAGCGCTTAAAACCCCGCGGAGAGGTATAATAAGATTCTATTTATAATTACTAGAGCCTTATATTAGTTAAGATTCCCTAAATTACTAGCCCTAGAGCTTATTAGGGTAGGGATATATATAGTAAATAGGCTAGGCAGGCGTCGCTATAAGTAGAAGACCCCTGAAGGCCTTATGAATAAGCAGCTGAATAGATAACTGAATGCTACTTATTATCGCTCTAAAGTCCCTTAAGTTAGTTATATAAAGAGATATAGCTACTGAGCGTACCTATTAATAATAACCTATAAGTGTGATAAATAACGCTCTAATAAGACCCTGCTAAGAGCGTATATTAGCTACCTTTCTAGATATAGTAGCACTAATATCTATAGGATCTAGGTACTAGCATTAGGCAAAGTACTATATATACGTGATATAATATTTAATAAGAGTGTTATATATAGCCTAAGGCTTAAAGATACTAGTCTCCTCTATTAATAAGAGCTTTAATTTACGTTTAAGTAGCTTAAAATAAAGTAGCCTAATCTAATTATAGAAGAACTTCCTATAGATTCTATAATATAGGATAGGGATAAGAAGCTTTACGAGCTGAATTAATAGCTTTATAAGGATACCTAGGACGACTTAAATACTTAACTACTAAGCCCTATACTATTACAGGAACCTTTAGTTATACCTATTTTAACTAAGGGGGTAGAGGAGGTAGTATAACGATTACTAGTATAGCTTATAACTACTTTAACTACTAATAAGAGACCCTAATCTTAATTAGTTAAACTAGGCTAAGCTATAGGCTAAACCGCTAAATTAATTAAGGTTAAAGAACTAGCTATAACGCCTCTAGCGCTACTTTAAATAATAATATTAATAAGATCGAGAGGAAGACCCTATAAATTATATAATAATACGCTATTTAAGCGGAGAGTTCTAGTTAGATAGCTTAACTACTAGGTAGCTAATATAATAAGGTTTTTAATAAGATAACGCGCTTAAGAGGCTTTTTATAATTAATCTAACTTCCTACTACTAACTAATATAATTAAGGATAAGGAAGTAAAAGACATATTAGTAGAGGGCTTAGGTAAAGTCTATTATTAAGATCTCTAGCTAGTCTAAATAAACTATATAGAAGCTTAGAGATACCTATACTAGATAAAGTAGCTTGTTATAATAAATATTAAATATTAGACTATCTAGAATAAGGGTACTTTTAAGCTTATATAACTTAACAACGTTAAAGATAGATACCGAATCCTTTTACTTAAATAGGTATTTATATATAGGTTTAATAATTATAGATACCTTAAGAAGTTTAAAGCGAGGATTTATATAAGAGGAGACCTATAACCTATAAATAAGTTAGAAACCTATACCTTAACGCTCGCGCTATGCTTATTTAGAAGTCTTATAGTAATTATAGCGAGATTTAACCTTAAGTTAATATATTTAGACGCTATAAACGCCTTTATAAACGCTATACTAGATAAAGTTATCTATATCTACTGCTTACCTAGATTTAAACGTCCTAGTAAATACCTTATCCTGCGTAAGGCTCTATATAGGCTATACTAATCCCCTCTCTTATAGTAACGAAGTCTTAAGATAACCCTTTAGCTCTTAAACGTGAAACCGCTAGATAAAGATAATTATATCTTTATATTAGAAGGGGTACTAATCTTTATGTTTATTAATAATATTACTATACTCTTTTAAAAGGGAGATTAATCTAAGGTAAGGGTAATTATTAATAGCTTAAAGTTAACTTATAAGATAAAGAAAATAGGCTAATTAAGTGTGTTTTTAAGTATTTAAATTATCCGCAACTATAACTAATATAAGTTATAGCTTTACCTAGATAAATATATTAAAAAGATCTATGAAGAGTTTAGAATTAATAGAATAGCGTTAAAGAGATTAATAATAATACTAATATTAATAGATAACTTAATACTAAATCCTAAATAAGTAATAGCTAAAGACGCTAACTAGTATTAATATAAAGTTAGCTTAGTTAACTATATAGCGATTATCGCGAGACCTAATATTATAAGGACCTTATTACGACTTTTAGAGTTTCTACTAAATCCCTTAAGGGAGTACTATAATATAGCTAATTAATATCTCGCCTATCTATAGTAAACGAGATACCTCGCGATCGAGTTTAATACTAATAACTAGGGTATACTTTACTATGCTTCAGACGCCTCCTTTGCTAATAATAATATTACCTATAAGAGTACTTAAGGCTATATAATAATATTATTTAGGGGAATAATTAGTTAGAAGTTATTAAAATAACGCTAAGTTATGATTTTAAGTACTAAAGCGGAACTTATAGCCCTCACGAGCGTAACGAAGGAGTACCTTACTATTATTTAACTTATAAATAAACTTTAACTTTAGCTTAATAATAAGTTTACTATAGATTATAATAATACCTAAACCCTTCGACTACTTACTACTAAACGACCTTAAGCGACTAGTAAGTTATGCTATATTAATATTAATAACCTATAGTTATAATAAGAGGTTAAGAGAGGTAGAGTTAAGTTTAAGTAGGTGAAGACTAATAAGATAGTTATAGATAGCTTCACGAAGGCCCTTGCTGCTTAAAATTATAGTCGTTTTATTACTTAATTAGGGATAGCGAATATCTAGTTGCTAATTGATAATAAATCTCTCTAAAGAGATAATTATATATAGTTATTACTTTTACTTATTGCTCTTTACCTCATATTTATTTATAATCTTTAACCTTAAATATCTTAATAACGAAGCGACTTCTATAGTTAGAAACTATATTATTCGAATCGCCTTATTACGCTTATTATAATAGTATAAAGTCTAACTACGAAACTTACTTATAACCTAAGTTATTTATAATTATATTATTTTAATTTAAAAAGTTATTATAAGTTAAACTTTAATATCGCTTATATTTAGTTAATATTCTAAACTAATAACCTATTTATTATATCTACTAAAACTAAATAGTAAAAAAGAATTAGGTACTATAGCTCTATAATAGGAGATTAATCCTAGATAACTAAGTATATATTATACTAAATTAGGGATATCTTAGAGTTATTTCTTATAAGAACCTATAAACTCTACTATATTTAAGTATCAAGCTTAATTATATAATTAAGAGGTACCTACGTTTTTATAATATTAAGGTTTAGCTAGATTATCTTTTAGCAGAGTATAATTATAACTAATAATATATCTATAACCCTAAATTAAACCTAAGACCTCGAGGTTAAGTTACTAGCTCTTTTAGTTTAATATACTTAGTAAAGTAGGAGGCTAAATTACTATACTAAACGCTCTTAGATTAATTCTAGGGGGGATAATAATAATAATCTAATAGAGACCTATATACTATATAGCTAGTAAGCGAGGTAGTAATAATAGTATTGCGATAATAGGAGTGCGACTAGGATATCTAGATCTCGCGATAGCTTTATTTTAAGATCTAAGGGGGTATATCGGACTTATATATCGCTATAAATAAGGTATACATAGGTCGGATGTTCTAGGATATGAATTTACGCCTAAATATAGGTTATTTGTATTAGATCTATATTAGCACTGAATTTTTATATGTGGGCGCTAATTTGGCCCCTCAGTTAGTTATACGTATACACATATTAATATATCGAATTACACATAATGATCGCTGGCCATACTGTTGCCTAACACGGATTAGGAAACAGGAAACAGGCGTTCATTGCAAATTCCAAATCCCTATCCCCGACATCTGTCAAAGCATTGTTTCCCCTTTTCAGGTCACCCTTACTTTTTTTCCTGTTTCTTTTCTCGGGAAGGGAGGTGGTTCATTCCTCTTTGCTGAACATATCGAAGAATTAGAGGGATGTAGGCAGAACACAGCCCGCGGCTTCGTACCGATGACATCAGATCGACGTGTCTTGTAAATTGGTATAGACCTCCAATATCTCGACCCCCATACGTTATGACATTATGTATGAACTCTATGTTCAATGGCCGTGAAGTTAAACTCTTCAGCCGCAAATACAACGCTGCTACCATCCGTGCAATACAATGGAGCTGCCAAATGATGGGTACCCGGGATTGAGATGATCATGACCTACATTAGTGTCCCACGACAGATACCCTTGCTGCGACTGGTCGTATGGACGGTTGCAAAGAACGAATTGACAGAAATTGCGTCTCGGCCGAACCCTCTCAGCCCTATTATACCGATTATTGAGAAGCGTAAGCGCGACTTCGAGTCTCCGTTTCGGTTATACCCAACGACGTGGAGGATGCTGGACCTTGGGAACACCATATCTGCGATGCGACCACGCAACTACGCACACTTACGGGTGTTTATCAATTTCCATTGTCGGCCAGTCGAGACCCAGCAACACCCCAGCCTGCCAAACGTGGGATGACGCAAACCATTTGTAAGCCTCGTCTAACGCGCTTATCGGGACCACCTCAGCCTAGTGCTGGCGTCCCACCCTTATTCTGACGGAGTTGAGTGATATATCGACATGATATTGTTTGCTAATCCCATATCCACTGCCATTTTGATCATTCAATTTTGGGTGTCAGGGCGTCTAGGGCATGGTTGAATGTGATTTGGTGTGTTTCCCGTGTTGATCAATGCCTCGATTTTCTGAACCTCGTCAATAGCCGTCTTAATCTGAAACCCCAAAAAGTAGCGAGCTGTTCGGAATTTGCGGGAAGATACTCGACTTCTTGAATCTGGTGAGACATCAGCAGTGATGTCAAAGGATCAATTCGCATCATTCTGTTCCAGTTTGTAGCCCTCGCCTCGTTGCGCCTCGCTGCCTTCTACCCTGTCGGTCTCATGCTGTAATGACTTGTCGGCCTCCAGCTGTGTATGACGAATGGCAAGATGACGTAGTGGCCCCAAAAATACCAACATGTTTGATATTGAAGAACTTTCAAGTTTTCAACCAAGTCCAAAACTGCTCAGCGGCTCCAACCCAAAGATGCGAATATTGAGTTCTTATTACATGTCTTTTCCATGAGTTTTGCCCCTTGTATCGTCATAATCCCTTCCAATGATGCCGATGTCATAGCCAGACAGGATCACGACGTTGTGAGTCCTGGGAAACGTGCTCTCACTTCATTCCCAATCACTAGCTCGTGGCAAGCACGCCATAGTCTGTGCCACGTACAAAAACCCACCAATTGGACTGGACTTCTTCCTGAACTTGGAGCTGGATCTCGGAATCTGGGATATTAAGGCGATGCTCTCCCAGGCGCGCATAGTTCACATTCATGCGAGCTTCAATAAGATAATTGGGAAGTTACGACTGCTTGGAGTCCGTGGACATGGCTGCTTAATCTTGGACTGAACTTGGTAAAGCGAGGGCTCGCCGCTCCCCGGCCCCGCCCCCGGCCTCGTGGCGGCGGTGATAGTGATGACGGGCGGCGCGACCGTTACCGGTCTCTCGTTGCTGGCGCCGGCACCGCCGCCCCACAGCTCCGCATTATCCTCGGTGTACACGTTGACCACGTTGCCGTCCTCGTCGACTACGATGCGCACGCGCGGCTCCGGGTCCCCGTCCTCGTAGATCACGTCGCAGGTCCGCCTGTCCACGCGGTCGCCGGCCATGTCGACGAAGAGAAGCTGATCGTAACCAAGGCGCACGTCGGCGTCGGCGTCACCCGGTTGGGCCGGGTCGCGGGCGATCCGTCGAACAAAGTAAAGGAGGCAAAGCAGGAAGAGCCGGGTGTCTGCAAGTCGAAGCCGAAGGCGTCGAGGAAGCGTTTGCCGCTCCCCGGGCCGCGGTTCCCGCCCAGGGCGTCAAACGTCCAGGTCGCGGGCGGCCTGTCGTCGTTGATGTAGCACACGCTGCTCCTATAGGTCGAGCACGGCCGCCACTGGGCGCTCTTCCAAGCGTCGTAGTCGCGGCCCTGGGCGCCGTTGGCCTGGCTGTTGACGAGGCGGCAGGCCTGCGGGCTCTAGTCGCACGGCGTCGTCATCTAACCAACAGGGGCATTGCCGCCGAATATCCATCCGGTAATGCTCCCGAGATCGGCAACGGCGGCGACGGCACCGGCGACGGCGGCGCAGATGCTACCCACAATGCGGCGGATGGCACGTGCGGCTGTGCGGCCCGGGAAACTGCTACTCGGGGGATTGCGACCCGGATGAGGGCGGCCCTTCGAACAAGACCAAGAGCGAGTGCGGACCTACTAAAACTGGCAATAAAATCTGCACCGGCACCTAGTTCGGGGCTTGCTGCTCCGTGCATGGATACTGCAGCGACAGGGCGGACTACTTACTGCGCGGGGTCAAATTGCCACATCGGAGCGTGTACCGATTGAGGAAGCCTGACTTTCTATTTCTAGCAACTTGGGCGTGCTGGGAAAGTTAATCTGAAAAACCCCTGGTTAAGTTAGTCTGGGTTGAAGAGGCCTGTACATCTTTATGTACCTTACTCCGTACAATACAATGATTGATCATTCAAGTCTCGACTTAGAAGCCAATTGGCCTACCATGCGACCATCACTAACTTGGTGGGATGACATAATCCGTGCCGTCAACCGTAGAGTGCCCGAAGACATCCAGCCCGCCCTCGACACCACGCGGCCCGACCTCCCAGACGCCGCGTCGGACGAGACTTGCCCAGTGGTCCAGCAGGCGCTCAAGGCGGTGAGGCCGGTGATGAGCGCCGCCGAAGGGCTTGTAGCCGTGCTGGAACAGGTCGTCGACCACGCCGTCGCCGTCCACCTCGGACCCGTCGCTCTTGCGCGCCGCGACGGCGAAGGGTAGCAGCAGCCGGAAACCCTCTTCGGCGCAGTCCAGGTCCCGCCCGCGCGCGACGCCCTCGGTGTACACGCCGGCGGGCACGCGGGACGGGAGGATGCGCGCTGCCTCGTCATCGTCGACGTCGACCAGACGCCCGCGGAACGAGGTCCGCTAGCCCGTCACGTCGACGGGCTCGTCGGACGCGCCGCTGAGGAAAATGTACACAGGCGGCACCACGACGGGGTCCTGCTGCGTTTCCATGTCGTCGCCGCCCGGCTGCCTGAGGCGGGCATAGGGTTGTGCGGCCGCGAAGGAGGGCCCGTCTGCGGGGGGCAGGGAAAGCCACGGGGCAATGCGGCGGATGCGCGGCGGGCGGCGGGCGAGACGGAGTAAATCGCGCGCGAATGAGGGGTTCGGGATGCCAGCCGTATCCAGGGCTGCGGGTGTGAGCAGCGGTTCACTGGGGTCTTGGTGGTGGTCATTATCATCATCGTCGTCGTCGTCATCGCCGGCTGTAGCGGCGGCACCCTACCGCTCCTCTATGGCGCCGTAGAGGCGATCCCAGGCCGCGATACAGGCAGAAACCTGCAGATCGCCGTAATGCCGCTACTCCTAGGGCCTAATCTTCTCGCTCCCGTGCAGGCTAGTTGGGGCGGGCGAGGCGATGACCTTGCCGAGGCGGATCAGCTCGATCCAGTTAGACAAGACGGTCTCAAGCGGGTGCCAATTCGTCGGGTGCTCGTCGACGGGAAGGGCATAACCCATGTCGTCCATGTGCATGAAGAAGGCGGCGACGTGACGGCCCTGGTGGTAGATCAGGCCGCCGCCGGACTCACCGCCGGACTCGATGACGGGGAGGTAGAGGCGCAAAAGGCTATGCTCGGGCTCCGAGTACAGGTCTGCGAGGCCGTCGTCGAAAAGGCCGTTCAGGTCGTTGTCGGTGTCCGGGTCGGGGAAGCTGTGGGCGAAGTAGAAGAACGGGAACGTGGGCGTGCGGGCGGCGGCGAGGAAAGCAGCCACAGAGGGATGCAGTCTTGGGAGAATGCTCGAGGCTGCGGCGCTGTGCGTGCTCATGAAGGTGTCGCCACGGTTGGCCGTTGTGTCAGGGTTGTCTTCAGCTGCCAAGCGGTAGTCAGCGAGGTAGTTGTGGAGGGCGGCGCATCGCGCGTGGTCCATTCCCTCGAGATCGGTTCGAGGTGGATTGGCGGCCGTGACGTGCTGGTCGTCGATGCTGGTGGCACTCCTTCCGCTGCTGGTTTCTGCCATCTTTCTATTTGGGGGGAGACGCTTGTAGCTTTGAATTTGCGTCGACGGTATTGTGTTGTGCCAGTAGAAGGAAGCATGAGTGTGACGTGACGGTCGCGGGAACTGCATTTGTAGACGACGTCTGACACCAAGACCACCAATAAGAGGGGGCCAATAAGAAACAGTCCCTAACTAAATGGTACGGATGTGCTTACTTCCATCCCCACCCCTCCCCCCTTACAATTTCTAGTATCCAAGTATCCTGATCAATCAACGGTGTTTAGACCTTTTGCACTTAAGACGGGTATATCAACTAAGGAATCTCTGCGTTCCCTGAAATAGGTGCCTGGTTAGGATAGTCTCGACACTACGCCGGCCTCCACTGTTATCGAAGGTTACTAACAAGACATCCTATACGCACAACCGGCCACGCCAGACTTCGTCCTCAAGAGGGAAGATAATAATTCAGGGAGACTACAGGCGGATTCAATACGATCTAGAAACTTCCGGAACGACTAGCGATATCTCTTCCAGCAGCAACGTAGGTAGCTTAGAAAATACTATTTAACAATTCTCTGGTTCTCTGGGATTCTATCCCCAGCATCATGGAACACTGGAGTTACTATAGTTCTTACCAAGATCTCTTATAGTTCAAGGGAATCTCCACGGTGATTTTGAAAATGCAGCACCTAAGATGTTACTGGGACAGCAAACGACTTATCCACCAGCGTAGCGACTGGCGTAACATAACCCGATCAACATGCTCATCCAAGCACATGCGACCACACCCACTGGAAAACTCGGGATCCCGTCCGCTCTCCCATCGATAAACCAGTGAGGGCCGGAGTAGTAGCTGGGTCGGAGACGACCAGCGAACGCCCGGTGTTGCATGTGTTTTTGGTGTGGATCCTTTCGTCTCCAGACCATCAGTTCCAGAGGATGAAATCGGCGCTTTCTGGCATGTGCTTAACAACAAATGCGGCGGACATAGCTCAGTTGGGAGAGCGTCAGACTGAAGCGGGTTCATATCCGGATAACTTCATTCAATCAATCTGAAGGTCGTGTGTTCAATCCACACTGGGCGCATGTTATCTTTTTGATCTTATCGAGTTTCAGTCAGCGTGGTTGGTGGTAATAGCTATGTTTGCCCCCAAAGCCTTGTTCATGTATGTGCCTGTCTTATTTATTACTCAGCGGTTCTGGTCATGAAACATCCCTTGTGTTGTTGATCTAGTGATAATTCTGTTTAGTGTTCTAGTTTGGTAGGACTTGGAGGACAATAGCGTTGATGATTGTGTTCGGGTGAAGACTAAGAGCCGTACATGCGTCATCATGATAATGCTGCGTGCTATTTCTTCCTTGAGAATCTTACGAATTTCGTTAATATTATTAATATTGACTTAGCCTGCGTAAATGTCTGTTCAACTTTAAATTACAAAGCCTTCTCAGACTTGACTTACTAATACTACCGAGCCAGAGAAACTCGTGAACCCCCGCTTTCCACTCGAGAAACCTTTCGTCTCGTAACAGCCATTCACATTCCTGGTGTTCTTTGCGCAAGTAGCAGCCGATGTGTTCCTCTTGGAATGGAAGGGAACGATGACCTTCAACGTCGCCCTCTTTGGAGACGTCGCTGGCCCAATTGGCCACACTGGATACTGAGATGCATCAGCCACAAACCCTTTTGCATCGCAAAGATTCAAGTGTACCTGAAATAGAATTCATCCTATTTTCAAAGCGGGACAAAACTCCTCGTTTGTCTCATCAGTGCATATTCTCTTCCGAATGGTGCGATTCGAGGCCTAACCTCGCCTTCTTCGTTGAGGTCTTCGGAATATGGGGCTGAGTTGACTGCATTTCGTCCGTGGCTTTTTCTCTCGGACAACGATTGCGGGTCGGCAAATGCCCTTCTACTGGCGACGTGGACTACATTCTGAAAATTGAAGAGCTGGGCCCTTGGAGCCTCGTCCAGAATGCATAGGCTGAGCTACAGTCCCATGGTTTCCGAAAGTCGCAGACATGGCGCTACTACGTCGGCGTCGGGCTTGATAAGAATGGCTTTCACCCGCTATTTAGGGTAATGAGCCAGGAGGTACGTGGACCACGACATTCAGAGGGAGTTGAGTCCGGGGCAGTCAGACGTCTGCGGGCATGTAAGCCTGTTAAGTAACTAGACGCAGCGAATTCGTTAGTATTACAACAGGCTCTTGCGGAAACGGCGCAGGATAATGGTGTGCATATGCACGATAAGACACTGCGGCCAGGGCGTGTCAGCTCACCCGCATCGTGTTCACAGTCGGCCTGGCCAATGGCGGTAATACCGGTTCTTCTCGACCATTTATAATGTTCCAAGCATGCGCATGACTGCGGGGTACACGTAGGCGAAGGTGGTGGCTGGCTTCAATGGTTTGATGCAGCCTCGAGTTGGCGTTGTCGGATGACATGCCAGGAGGGCACCCCGCCCTGGGGTTTCTTGTTCCGGGCCCCTCTTCTTTTCTTCTGAATAGGTATGCGAGTGCTTCCACGGCCGCATCGACGTTTCCATTGTTTTCTCATGAGCATCCGCAAATACCGACGTCGCCAGTCAACTCTACTTCGTCCATCTTCCACAATCATGGCAACGGTGCGGTAACGCGTTCATGCCGGAAAGCCTGGGCAAAGACTTGGCTCTTTTCAGACCGGGGCAGAGACCACAGCCACCAGAAATCTCGCCTGACATGCCCCGACGCAAGCGCCATGTCCACATTGTTGACGCCGATGGAAAAGCTCGGGAGGAAATACCAGCAGAGAGTTCCAGGTCAACAGCATCGTCGTCCCAGTCGACGACTAATCCCGCTCCTAACTACCGACCATCGCTGTCTGATGCGGATCATCGAGCAGCAGCGCCCAGATCTTCGTCGTATCATCGACCATCGGTGAAAGGAAAAGGCCGAGCAAACTATGATCCTCAAGCTCAAGCTCAGGCATCGGAACGGACTCACAGAAGGAGCGAGGGCTCGCCTGGCGTGGGACCATCCCGTGTCCGTTTCGATAATCCGAGGTCATCTTACCATCAGAGGGCAAGTGGTGCCCCTTACATGAGAGACAATGCCTCTAGCTATGGTGACAAACCACCATGCACGAACCCAATCCGGCCACAGTCGATGTACGGCGCAATACCGGAGTTAGTTCCTTATAATGAATACAACTATTACGGCCCAGGGGGGTATCGGATGCCTCATTATGTGGCGGCGCCGCCGCCGATATACGGGCTGCCAGAGGGAATTCCAGCTCCGCCCAAGAACCCTCCACCAATGCCGAAAAAAGACGACGAAGAACTCGAGAACCTTCGAAGAGAGTTGGCCCAAATCAGACAGGACCAACGAGAGAAGGAAGAGCGACAGAAGCAGAAGGAGGAAGAGGAGAAAATCAGGAAAGACGCGGAAGAGGCCACGGCACGGCGGATGGAGTTGATTACATTGGTTGAAGAGGAGACGAAGAAAGAGATTGAAAAAGCATACCTGGAAGCTGCCACGGCGGCGCGAGAGGCAGCCGAAGCCGAACGGAAAGCAGAGGAGCAGCGGCGTCGCATAGAGGAGGAGATGCTTGAGAAATGCCGAATATTAGCTCAAGAAAAGCTCGAAGCTGAGTTGAGAGCCGAGGCGGAAAGCGCCCGTATTCAGCAGGAGGCGAACGATCGCCTCTTGAGAGAGGCAGAGGCCAAAGTTGAGCAGGAGCAGGAGGAGCGTCGAAGACTTCACAAGCAAGAGCAAGAAGAACGAGATAGAATGCGCCAACAGATCAGAGAAGAAGTCCGAGCAGAGCTTACAGGCAGAGAAAGGAGAAGTTCAAGCTCTTCGTCCGGGATCGAGTCTTTCGGCTCACGCCCGTCACAGAGCAGCAGGTATATCAGCTCGAGTTCTGCTGGTCAGAGCAAATCTGCCAGCTCAAAATCTTCTCAAGGCGCCAGATGGCGAAAGACTAGCTCACACAAAACAACTCAAGCACCAAGTATCATCTCATCGGAGAAACCGAAGCTTGTGAGCTTACAGACCCCGAAGGACGAAGCTTCGACTTGCAATCTTGAGGATGACTCGAGGACGCCGGTTATGAATCCGTTCATTTATCTTCAAGTTGAATCAAACCCTCCGCCCGAAAGTGAAGAAAGCGGCCAGTCCCGGCGAGCTCGCTCTGCATGGGAGCAAACGAATGAGAATTGGGCAGCACGGTGCTTCCGACCACACTACCAAGACCAAAGCGAAGAACAAGGCTTTTGGTATGGTGAAGCAAGTGGGCCGACTTCCGCCCAAGGCCAACCTTGGTCTCTCCAACCTGACGACGGCGACAGTGACAGTTCTTCAAGCAGCGCAGTCAGCAGCGACGGTCACTTCTCACATCCTGGAATGAACGAAACCTTTCTCAATGAAAACTCACCAGGCGACGAGAAACGCAAGTCCAATTATGACAACGGATCCGTCGAGCTGCCAGATGAGCCGTCAGGCCTGACGGAACACGAAAGTCAAGCAGGAATTTGGCAAAACCAAGAAGACGCCAGCTCTCCAATTTCAGCTTTTCGATATTTGATTACAGAGGATGAGCCAGAAGCCGAAGAAGATCCAGACGCCCTGGAAAAGCAAGAGGAAGAAGGCGATAACTTAGATGGTGGCGTTCACCTAGGCGATCAGAACACAACACGAATGGTTAACGCTGAGGAGGGGTGTACAGCGGAAGAAAATCACACCGGATTTAGGGGACCCCCTTCGGCACGAACAAGTCCAGCGTTGGGACAAATATCTCGGGACAGTCCTCTCTTACCCCTGCTTACTAAACACATATCAGATTTCGAGCATGAAGTGTTGCAACACGACAAATCCGATAGGGACCCTAGGAAAGTTTGGGAGTCAAAAGTCACTGCGAATAATTGGAGCTACTTCCCGCCGTACTCTGCGAGTATTGGATCTCGCTCAGGCTGGTCTGACGATGAAGAACCAGCGATGGTATTTCCACGCCACGCGGGAAGACAGGCGAAGTGGCCGATGAACGATGGTCCTCAGTCTACGCATATTACCTCTGCCAGGTCTTCGAGCTCGATATCGTCTGAAAGCGAGCCTGAGGTACCTATGGCCCTCTTGCCATGCATAATGGTCCCTTTGAGTATGTTGCAGTCATCTAAGCAGGTCCCGATATTCTGTCTTCGTGGACTATCCCAATGAGATCAAGCCGATGAGCTCTGTCAGCTTTGAAGAGGACAAATGTCAATCCATGAAGAGTTCGCGGAATTGCAAGGCAATCAGAATGTGGAATTCTCGTATTTGGCCATCCATGCGGCCATTTATGCCGTTAAACTATCATTTTACAGGTAGCCTTAAGCCGCAATCTCCTTCTCATTCTTCTGCTCTGCGTTCATCTCGGTATCGGAAGTGCTCTTGTCCCTGCGGAACTTGAAGAGATTCTTGACGTTCTCCGCCACGATCTCCTTAGTCGGCTTCTGGAAAGTGAGATCGATCTCTTCCAGTGTTTTGTTCTTGGTCTCTGGCATGAAGAGTAACCTGGGCAAGATTTTGATTAGTTTGAAGTGCAAGCGAAGTCGGGAAATCATTGTGAAGTGTAGACTTACTGGTAGAACCAACCCAGGATGGCGATGCCACCGTAGAAGCCGAGAGTAAGACCCGTGCGCGTCATGGCCTCCTGCATGGCGGTGAAGTTGTAGGTAACAATGAAGGAGGAAAGGAAAAGCAATCCGGAAGACGTGGTCATGCCGTAGGAGCGCAGGTAGGTAGGGTAGACCTCGGAGGGGACGACCCAGGTCAGACAAGCGTAGCAGCCGAAGAACATCATGTACAGAGCCAGGCCCACCAGGTAACAGGCGACGGCACCGGTGGTGTTCGTCGTCGTGGGGATTTGGTAACTGGCACCGATGATGATGAGACCGACGAAGAAACCGGGAAGCATGGTGTTGGCCCAGAAACGACGTCCGAACTTCTCCATGTACATGACGGCGGGAATGGTACCAATGAGAAGGGACCCGCCACCGACGAGGGACATGTAGGTGGCCTCCTCGTCGTTGAAACCAATCTGCTGCATAAGGATGGACATGTAGTACCTGCAAAGAGTTGTTAGTTACCAGTCTGGCTGTCGGTCGACGCGTTCGACTTACATGATAGCATTGACACCAGTCAACTGACCCAACAGAATCATGATGTTGGCGTAGACCAAAGCGCGACGGGCACGAGGGACGGTGATAAAGTCCATCCAGGGGAAGCGCTTGTTCCTAGCACTCTCGGAGACAACACGCTGCTCGTCGAGCACCGAGACCTTCATCACGAAGAACTCCTCCTTGGCCTCGGGGGTCGCGGTGCCGCGGATACGCTTCCAGACCTTGTAGGCTTCAAGCGTCTTGCCCTTGTGCATGAGGTAGCGGGGGGACTCGGGCAGGAAGAGCATGCCAGCCCACATGATGGACGAGAACAGGAGGGAGGATCCGAGAATCCAGCGCCAGTTACCGGGGACGTGGAGGAAGATGGCAGCGACAGCATAACCAAGAACCTCACCAAGGGCGATGTTGAGCTGGTACAGGGAGACGACGTTGCCACGGATGCGGCGCTCGGCAGTCTCGGCAACGTAGACGGGGACCGTACCACCCTCAAGACCAACGCCCATGCCGAGGATGACGCGAGCGGAGACGATCATACCTGGGGAAGAGTCAGCCGATGCAAGATGCAGCCGGGAATAACGATGCTTACCAAAGTTCATGGCACCAGCACACAGCGCAGCGCCAATGGTGTACAGAACGCAGGAAATGATGATGGACATCCTTCTTCCGAGGTATTCGTTGGCAGGGCTGAGAATGAGGGCACCACCGACGGCGCCGAGGGGCATAGCAGAGTTGACCAAGCTGTTTTGGTGCTCGGACAGACCAAGATCCTTTGGCAAGAAGAGATTGGCACCAGAGATCAAAGACTGGTCAAGACCAGACAGGAGACCACCCATAGAAGCGAAGGCAACGATAAGCCAGGTGAAGTACTTGGTGTTCTGGAACTCGAGATCGAAGATGCCCTTCTTCATTCCACCGGAAGCCTCGAGCTCACGCTCCAAGCCGTCGACAAGAGCATCGACCTCCCAGCCTCCGGCCGCTGCGACGGCAACGGCATCCTTCTCGTTCAGTCCGGGGAGAGCAGTCGTGAGATTCTCGACGTGAGCCTCATTTAGGCTGTTCGGGTCACGCTTGCCCGAAATCTTGGGAGCGAGATGCATCTTGTAGGTTCTCCCAGCTGCTGTAGTCTAGAAAGATGCCCGAATGGAGAAGCTACGGATCTGAACAGGGCAGATGCCAAGCTTCAAGCTGATTGCGGCTCTATTAAGATCGTCCGGGATAAAGAGACAGCAGCCAAAGGAGACCTAAAAGGAGAAGGCCACGGGATGAACCAGGCTTTTAAATACGTTTTCGCAGATCACACCAACACAAATCGCCATGCCATTGTCCGACGATCCCAACATGGAACAACTACTAACCCGAAGACGGCATTGATTCAGTGTGGATTCTTTTGGCGACGTTCGATACCTGTTCACCAACACCGTCATCCGAAATTTTCGTCTGGTGTTAGGGTGGAGAGACTGGAGAAGAAGGGCCGAAGTAGGAGCGACATCATCCGCATTTTCAGGCCTCTTCTCCAGTGGAGGACCCCAGGGGAGAGCCGACCTGGGTCCTGGGTCCTGGGTCCTGGGTCCTGGGGAGGGGGATGCGGGTGTTGCGGGTGTTGCGGGCGCATGAGCTCTAATGCCTCCAGGTCGGAACTGGTGTAACGCCAGAACGCGGTGGTGGTGGTGATGATGATGGGGCGACGACTGCAGGTTCTGGCGAACGGAGATCAGGCCGCGACGTTGTTTCCATCCCATCTGACTCGCGACTCCACAACGGGCGAGCATAGCGTTTGTGCGAGACCCGCCCGAAAGGGGGTGGTTTGACCGAGAATTCTACCGCGAGGGCCCGTCACCGCGCTCTGGATCCCGAGACTCGGTGACAGTCCGAACCATTCTCGCATTGTTGCGGGAGCGTACGGAGACTCCGCGTGGAGAAGAAACAGAGTTGGACCATTGAAAATCTTCTCCCGGGGGAGAACCGCAGTCGGGGAACCATGGCCTGACATCAAACGAGAAAAATCTAGAAGGGCACATGGTCTGCAAAGTCGTGTTGATGTTGTTGTTGACTCCTGAGGTCCGGGTCCGTTGTGGCCCGGTGGGCAAAAGAATGGACAACGCGACTTGTTTATGTGATGATAATTCTTTCTCCCGGGCCGAGGACCTTGTCTGCCTGCACCTGACGAGAAGCAACCCCATTATTGCAGCCACGTGCCTGGAAAACTTCTGCGTTTGCAGGAAGCATTGTTCATGGGCTTCCAGGAGCGCCACCGACAGACCGCCTTGGCTACCCGCCATCTACCCGCCATTTCAGGTCCCGGTCCGGAACTGAAGCCCGCGTGCTTGGCAGATGACAAGAGATTTTCTGGCCGGCTTGGCGCTCCGTGAGGCGGCAGGGTTGCGATCAAAATCCGAGCCGATCGCAGACGGCAGGCCAAGGGCAATCGTCCAAATTGGATGGGTGGATGGGTGGCATGTCTTTAATTTACCTTCAACCAACTTTTCTCTAGCGTTTGGCTCGAGTTCTGCTGCACGGGCAGGGCTTTCCCAGGCTCCATGTGGGGTGCAGGAAAATTCTCGAGATTACCAGGGAAGCGGGCGTGCGCCGGGAAACCAACCGATCGGGAATAGGAGAATGGTCATCGGGGTTTTTTTTTCTCTTTTTTCTTTCTTTTTTCCCCCAGGGGCATTTCAGGAGTCAGTCAGGTCTTTGGCAAGTCGATCAGCTCGACAACGGAACCTCAATGTGTTCACAAGTGTGAAGGGGAATACACTTGAATGTTCTCTGCCCACATGGTTTCAAATTGTACTGATCAACTGCTCCTCCAACCTATCATCCCAATTGACATCATTCGGCACTTGGAATCCTGCTTCTTGTTGTCTCGTGCTTTTCAATCCACAGACGGCCCGTTTTCCCCCCATGCAGTATGAACCCCGCGCAACTAAAAAACGTACGGAGAACATGATCCCACAAAATTGTGGCTCTGGCTGTCTGATTTCATTGGCTCACTTGGTCTGTCGCATGCCGCTGCGACGATGACGATTGCAGGGACCGTACGATCGGTACTGCGTACGATCTTCCTTTGCTGGCCTCAACAGAAGAGCCAGAATGGCTAAAGGAGATCGGTAACTGCCCGGAAGCAGAACGGTTGAATCCTTGGTGATTGTTGTACTGCCGTGCAGTGTTTTCTTATGCGAACCCGAGGGGTCGCTGAGCGTCAAATCCGAAGGTGTTTGCGAAGAAGACATTAGAGTTATCGTTTTCTCGCAAGAGTCATTATACGCCGTCTGTGAAGCCAAAGGTTTTTAAGCATATCCCAATCACTCGATTTCATCGGGAGCCACGTGTTGATGCGATGTCGTTGGAAGAAAGTTTTGAGCCAATGCAGAGAAGAAGATTATCGAGGTTGAGCCATGGGTTAAAACATACATGCTAGGCATTTATCACCAATACTCCGAGACCCAAGACTCAAAGTTTAATGATATTTGGAGTTTGTTATCCTAACAGGAAAGATATCTCAGTAGCTTCACAGCAATCTACCATTATTCTCACATGAATAACTTGAAAATTTGGCTGGATTCGATTAAACACAAGGTTTTTGGCGTTCGCTCAATAATCTCGTTCGTCGTATGATGCCTTGTGACTTTAAGCTTGAAGAATTGTGTTGAGGGCCGGTACCTGGACCACGACAAAAGCGTGAAGAGCAGAATCAATTCTCCCGCTACGGTTCTCAGGCCAAGCTTCATGTAATCTGGGTCTCTTACACACCTCCAACGACCTCTTGACTTCGTGTGCCCTACGCACACTTACTTACACTCTTGATTCGATGGTTTAGCCCCGTAGCTATCTTCCCGTAGAATCCTTGATAACGAATCCTTCCGAGCTGTTTCAGTGCTCTCGGGTCACTTCGCAACCCCTTGCCCTTCTTTCAATACTTCAAATCTCTGTAGATCGGCCAACGTGCCATCTTCAGGTGCTTCGTGCCAAGTCTGCAATTCCATCTCGTTAACCAGTAGTTCACCATGAAGTTCCCCACGAACCCTTTGTTCGCCAGCAGTTTTACTCTCTGTACCGGTAACCTTCTCTTCCGGAGCGGAGGTTCTGTTACCGCTCTTCCGATGTTGACGGCTGTAACGGCGCTTGATGAATGTAAAGGCTATCACAAGCGACAAGCCGCCGTCGACGGCGCCAACAACAACGCCTGCAATTGCCCCCGCTGTCAAGCACTTGCTTCCTATTTCAGATTCATTCCATATCGAATCCATGATGATTTAAACTTTTCGCTAAGGCTCGACACGACGGTCTCGTCGTCAAGCCTGATTGCACGCATATCGCTCTCTCTCATGTTCGCACCAGGCGCCTGTGCAACGAGCATGACCCCTTAATCGTTACTAGCAGCTGTGAAAGGTCTGGAGAAAACCCCGACTCATATTCCAGTGCACATACTTTCAACCCCGTTCATAAATATCGTCAAACTAATCCCAACCGCCGCTGTGCGACTGGCATGCAGAGTACCGCACGGAGGCTTGTACGAGTGGCGGCTGCAAAGTCAGGTCAAAGAGCTTGAAAGGGAGTTTTGAGGTGACATTCATTCCTCCCCTGTCAGTGAAGACGAATCCCGTGTACGTCGGAGAGTTGATGATACGTTCGTACTCCCGATCGGCTGTGTTCCCTGTGTATAGACCAATCCTTGCATTCCAAGTCATTGGAAGAAAGGGCAGCAGTCTTTTCGCAGACTCCTTTGGCTAGACTGATGTATGGTGAGGAGCTGTTGAGATGAACCAGTACAGAATGTCGGGTGCCATCCAGCTTCTCAACCCCCTGGTCGGCGTTTCTGTCACCATTCGAGCCCGACCATAAGCTCCCGGATGGGATTGGTGCACCACCCTTCTCAACTCCAAGCACAACATCAGAGAGAAAACAAGCATCTTGAACCCAAGAAACGCTTCCCGAACAAAAACTCCATCATTCGAAGGAGGCTGGTCTCTCGTCTTCATCTGGGCGAGGACCACGTCTGGGTCAGCTGGATCTGACCAATTTTGGCCTCGGATAGGCTAGACGAGTTCAAGAAGGCCCTCGCCACCAGATGTCAGGGTCCACTTCGTAAGGAAAAAAGGGTAAGAGACTTTCCAAGAGTGCAGTATTGCGGCTCAGCGTCAGGAATGAAATCCTCTCGCGCACTACCAGCGAACCCAAAAGGGACTTGGCACTTGGCTTTGGCCAAGTTCCACGGCATTCCCTCTTTCGAGGAAGTGAACGAGCAATCAAAAATGAAAATGTGCGACTATACATTAAGCCCTTGCTGAGAAATGGCATGTATGATGGCATTAAGCATCAAGCAGCTGAAAAACTTGACTCATTATACTTGGCATCTATGTCTTGATTTGACGGGTTAATTTGACATCGGTCCGGCTCTCCACTAGACATAAACAGGTGATCAAGTCAACACACATTGCTACGTTGTCCCCTAGCGTAATCTCAATGGCAAGATTTTGATGATTCGTGCTTTCTGGGCCCAGATCCTGCTCCCAGCAGAACACTTGTCTCATTTCAGCATTTTTGCTGAGAGAGGCAGCCTCAAAGGCTTGGACAAGCCATTCCCACCATGCCCGGCCCTGGTTTCCTTACATCGGAGTTTGTTCGGCTGCGGGCCCGGAGAAGTGGAGATCAAACCCGGTAGTTCGGTCGGCATCTTACTTCTTTCTTTTTTGTTCTTTTTTTTCCTGTCTTCTTCAGATACATATTTTTTTTCCGGTTGCAAGTCTTTCCAGTAATGGGAGTTCCAGACGCCAGTTTCTTGTCAATATATCAATCCTCCAACTGAAGAAACCCGCAGACCATCCCTGATCGACAGGTTCCAAATTGCGGTCCTCGGATTCGAGCTGGGCTCTTTCTCTCGATAACCGCCGGCAAGGTCACCGAACACTCCACGAACAGCTGGAGATACGTGCTTTGAGGGCTCATGTTTGCCCATTTTCTGAAATGTTGCGTGCTATCAATGACCCTCTGCAGTTACCAAACGCCGCTAACGAGAACCCCTTTGAATCCTTTCGGGCAACCGGCCCGGTGGCCTGCTGGCAGCGGGCTGGAAGCCGACTTTACGACTGACTCTGCCGGGCTTTGCCGGTCATCAAGATCCAGGGTCGCAAGTACTTTCCGGTGACGATCCTCAACTGCCGGTTAGGGCGGCAGGTTGAATAGCAGTCTCGACACAACCGACGCAAATCTCGCCTAAATTCTGCAGCGACATGTTCCTCTTCTCCGAGCTGCTAGCTACGAGACGACTGGACCTCGTGACTGATTAACTACAGGATACCCTCGCTCGAGATGTCCATCACGTACATCACCAGCACAATCAATGCAATCACCCGGCAATGCAAGCATCTAGATTGACGAGATGACCCCTCTCCATCTGCAGCTGAGTCTCCATGAGATTATCGATAGTGTCCGGACAATCTTATCTTCGCAAAATGAGAACGAATAATGCCGGGTTTTGCCGGGTCGATCGCAACTAAAAGTCATTCACAATGGCGTGTAAAGACTACGGAGAACTTCTGGAAGTAGTGGTATCAATGCGGCCCATCACATCGAACGATTGATTCTGGATTCGACATTATGAGAGTTTCCACGGCAAGTTTGCTATCCGGCGGCTTACTGGCCTTGTCATGGTCAAGACAGGCGGTATCTGCTGCAGAGCTGTCGGAATTTACGCAAGACCTATTTGACGAGTCCACGGACTTTTTGGACAAGATTTACGATCCGGTGGCGGGATACCTCTCCTTCTTCTATTATCCCCTCGCAGCCGGAAAACATGAGACTCGGTCGTCAGTCTGGTATGCGACAGGTCTGTTGCAACGCAACGAAGGCGACGATGTGAAAGAAGCTGTCAAGATCATCAAGAATGTCATTGGCGATCAAAAGAAGATTCCTGGAGAACAATGGTAACAACAGTATTTGACAGAGAACTTGTTCCACGACAGCTGAAGCCATTCCAGGTTTGGAGATTACACCGTCTACCCTGAAGAGCCCACCGTCGGCACCGCGGCCTATCCGAAGAATGTAGGCACAACACAGCTTGTCACGAAACGCCAGGTCTAATGCTCACGATTCTCCAAGATCTTCAACTCATGGGACCCAAATTGGCGAGCCTTCATCGGCACCATTCTGATTGTCATCTACGAGGAATTCAAGAACCTCCTTCCGGCGGACGTCCAGGATCTGATCCTCGAAAGCATGTACAACAACACCATTGGCGACAGCTACAGAGTGGGCGGTGTTGACGACGACGTTCTTTACCCGGCCTACAGCAACCCGTCTCTCATGCGAGCTGTCGCGACTGGTTGGACGGGCCGCATGCTCAACGAGTCCAACGTGACAGCAGCAGGCGAGCTGTACGCGAAGGAAATCCTGGACCTGTTCAACCGCAACGGCACCCTCTCCGAGTTCAACAGCCCGACGTACGCAGGTGTCACCATATACGCACTCACGCTTTGGGCGAAATACATGCCCGAGACGTCGGTCCTGGGCCAGAACGGAGCCCGGATGATCAAGGCCGTCTGGGAAACAATCGGCAACATGTACAACGCGAACCTCCGCAATGTGGCGGGCCCTTGGGACAGGACCTACGGGTTCGACATGGACCAGTATGTCGCCATTCTCAATGTCTACGTCTGGTCTCTGGTCGGCAAGGGCAAAGCCCCCGGAATCGCTCAAACATGGAGCATGGCTCACGCGGACGACTTCGAATACGCGCTGCTGATCGCTGTTCTCGCGCCTTTTCACAATGCGCTGGTGCCCGACGAGGTGTTGGAAAAGCTGACCACTTTTCCCGGCGAGCACATGTACGAGACCTCGGCTTACTCGCCGCCGCACGATGCCGCGGCCCGGAATGTCACGGCCTGGCTATCGGCCAACTTGACGATTGGCGCAGAGGCTTATGACGAAGATACGCTAGGTGGCCCGCGGCAAGATCCCCTTCAATAGTCCCCTGCTGTGGTGCAGTGGTCGAGAGACGATGGAAGCGTTGGCTACATGGTCCAGCACGGCACCGAGGAAGCTATGGATGTTGATGTTTCTCCCGGAAGCCTCACCTTGTTTTATCCTCGAGGGAACTCGAGCAGCGTCTTCACGTTCATCGTCAGCCCTAATCCCATAGGTGGGAAGAGAGACATTTCCGTCGTGGAAGATATCGACGGTCTCAGTATTACCGTTGATGGCCCCGTCGCTTCAAAGCCCGAGATAAGTTTCTGTGGACTTGTCGATGGGACATGCTCAGTCATTCAGTAAGTTGAACACCCAGCCTACCATTTACATTGGCTCGCGGACTAAGTCGCCATAGTGGCTTCGAATTTTGGAATGTCACTTACGTGATGGCTTCCAATACTACCGCAATTCCCAAGATAAGCTTCAAGATTGACCAAACAAGTTCCGCGAAAAGGTGACCAGATATAAAAGTCTCAAGCTCGGAGCACCGGCTCCATGTGCTTATGACTGCTCGGAGTAGCACAGGCTCAAATTACAACACGCTGTTTAAGTGAAAAAGTCACATTACTTGAAAACTTCCCACGAATTCGGGATATCCCCGAATGCCTTCAAGTTCGTCTAGTAGCCATTCCACCCAGCAAAATACATAGGTTGTTGAAATGCCAGCAAGGGCGATCCATCTTCGAGAAAACGCACATTGCTGCCAAGACTGGTTGCGTAGTTCTTCTTTGACAACAAGTTCTTTTGTTTGGCATGTAGAATTGATTGTTTGAGTTACCTATGTGCGTTGAATTGCGGGACTAATCGTGTTAAGATGTCGTGGAGTTTATCCTCATATTCCCTTTCGCTCCGTGTTTCACCGCAGGAGCTCTGCTTCATTTTTTCATAGCTATGAATCGCCTATCTGGCCATTCTCTTGTCGACTCATTTCTGCTAGTCCTGGCAACGAGGGTCCTGGCCTGTCGTCCGAGTGGAGCATAGTTTGGCCACATGCTGACCACTTCCAGTTGGCTTCAGGAGGAGACGAGTGTCTGAGGGCGGATGAAAGAGTCCTGCATTCGAGACCGGATTCCGCAGATAGTGGTGATAGGTTCCCATGAGGCAAGAGAGGCACCTGTCCACTCGTCCACCTCCCCATCTCCGCAAGAGAGTGCGGTCTCAACTTCATAGTCTCGTCCCGGGGCATCAGTCTTCCCTGTCTCTTCCACGTTCTCTCCTCGTACGACAATTCGATTTCCATCGTCTTCATGATGCCGAACGACGGCGGTTTTGGCAATATCCCGCCCGAAGTCAGACCCGATTCTCTCGCGGTGTTAGAAGTCGTCGAACTTTCAGAATCCGCGGCAGATGACGACGAGGATCCCGACCCAGATCGCAGTGCAAAAGCCCAGGATGAGCGTCTCAGTGGAGATGCCAGCCGAGACAACCGTGATCCTGGCCCGGAAATCCGCGATTCGTATGTGAAGTCGTCGAATCGCAATCGAGGCATCTCCATCGGTGGTAGTGACTCGGCCCTGGACAAGGAGCCTCTGAAGTACTTCCTCGACATCGTCTCGTTCGTCACGGTGGTAGCGGGCGGCGATCTGGTCCTCCAAGGCCGTTTACTCGGGCTTTTCCTTCTAGGCGCTTCCCACACAAATGTCGCACGAGAGGATGAAGACTCGGGGCACAAGCGGCGGTGATGCCAATCCCGGGCTCGACGGTGCTCCAGGTGGCAAATTTGATACGCGATGTCGCCTGTCCAAAGGTGAGTGAGTGCGCTTTTTAAATATCTTCGAGGATCGGCCGACCCTCCATCTTCGTTGGGTTTGCAGGGGCGTGCGCATTGAGTGACGTACGGAGAAAGTTTTCCTCACTAAGTGCCGACGGTACTGTTGCCGCTCTAATAATCGTGGCGATACCAGCTCTTGAAAGTCAACTCATGTTAGCAGAGGTCTCGCCAATCACCATCAAGCCGACGAGAAGGAGGGCTGGCTTGTGCATTCGATGGCAGCACGATAAGCACCAATACGTACATAGACGCGAACCCTAATAGAAGTATAACCAGCACTTTGGTTCTGAATCGTAAACCTAGAGACCAGATAATGAAAAGGGGCAGCAGCCCGAAAGTCCAATCCGTGACGCAGTTCAACGTTGCTGCTGTAATCGTAGTGCCCAGCACAACGATTCTGCCAAAGAAATGGCCCGGCGTGCGTGGTCCTTCTCCCAAAATATGTGCACTGGTCTACACTGGAAGGCAATGGGGAACAGGTACATAGCCCTGAAGACGATCGTCGAAAGCAGAAGTGCTCGTAGAATCCAGATGTGCGTGGGAACAATGGCGATGCGGAGGAAGAGGATGCCGACGCCGATTTTGAGCAGGTCGGTCCTCAGGAGGTACAAGATCTCGGCGGCGAAGATAATACTGTGGAGATTATAGTAAGCTATTTGTCGACAAGAGTAAATTCGTCCTGCGGGAGTGTGGATTACGGGGCTAGAACGTTGGAAATTCGAACGACTCGCCTGGAGAGCTATCCTTCGATCTCGCGGTGGGATCTATGTTGCATCACGGCCCGTGCCGAATGCGACTCCCCAAATATGAGTAATCAGAAACGTCGTAAACACAGCCTGAAGCAAACAAAAGACTTTGTCTTCGTAGGTAAACGATCGCGTTACGAAGATCTTCGAGTATAGGCGCAGCGCAACCTCAACAGGACTCCAGGAGTCAAGCAGGATCGTTTCCGGGTCGTTACCACATCCACCACAGATCCTACGCTGGCAACGTGGCGGCGAACAGGGAAAACAAATCGAATGAGAGCCACTGATGCAACGAGCTCCGCGGCGGAAGGGCCCCTCTAGAGATATGAGCACGGTTACTGAGCAGGGCTGGCCGGGGGTGGCGACCACGCGGGGTCCGGCGGAATTGTCTGATTAGGAGGCTTGAGTCGCGAACGGAGGCTAGTAGAAAAGTATCCAGGGTCGCTTCAACAACACGGCGGGCCGATGGGAGGGATATCCCAACAAACGAAAAGGCAATTGGCGACCGAAAGCTCGGGGCTCAGGGAAGACATTGGCTACGGCTTGCACGTCTTATGTTCTAGAAAGGCAGCCCATCCACAGTTGTGGCTTGAGTTTCGTCTGATCGATATCCTGAGTCAGGAATGCTAGGCTCAATTCTTGGTTGTCTAGCTATCTTGCGTACTTATGCAATCGGCATTTGAGATCGAGCTGCAAGTGACACGAGTTGCCAGTATTCGGAAAGTGGCCGGCGGCATCCGGCAGCTCCAGCTGCGGAAGAAACCCTCAAAGTGTGTTTAGCTAGACCAAAGAAACGCTGCTGTGGATAAGCGGAGAAATGCCTCCCGCAAAATCTGAGACATTTCCCTTTTAGTATTCTGCACATGTGGCTCGATAGAGGAGCAGATAGATTAGATGATATGATGATCTGAGCGACGGGAAAGGCTAAAGAATGATGAAATAGCGCCGTGTGGCGTCAGACAGATTCGATTTTCTCCCCGCCCATCCCGGCGTTCTTTTCGTCGACATCCATGGCTCCGGACAATTAAGAAATGGCGTCTGGCTCAGCCACCCCGCGTAGGACGGGCGCATCCCTTGAAGCGCCAAAATGATCCAAGTCATTCACGGCTCGCCTGTCGGGTACAGGCCAGAAGTAATCCAGGCGACAGCAGCACGCCAGTTCCATCCTTTGGTGTACTAGTAACTGCTCTTTGATGAGACCTCGTACAAGTCGCTGAGCTTGATAGTACGTTTGCGGATGATGAAGTAATCGGCACACATGACGCCCATGAACGGCCCAAAGAAGACGTTGAAACTCGCGACGACCGTCAAGAAGTTTCTAGCACTGCTGAGGAGAGACCACGGCTGCATGATGAAGACGAAAGCTATGGTAAACTAGCCCCCGCGGCGGACCGTGATACAGCGTGGTAGCAGCGCCGCTAGGTCGATCCCGGCGACCACGCAAGTCGAAGCGACGACCATGCCGAATTGCGAGAACATGAACGCGACGCTAACAAACACGACACCCGCACAAGCCCGTGAGTTGTTCTCGTTCTCTCCCACTGCATTGAGGAAAGCGTAGGGCTGCCAGCGGAGCTCCGAGCTCGTCCTCATCGGGGTACAGCGTGGAAGCGCATGGTGTGCAGATGGATGCCGGCGCCTCCCGGCTTCCGTGCGTATCGTGTATAGTCCGACTGAGACCAGATGTGTGTGGCGATGCTGCCAATATTTGCCGTGACTGCGGAGACGAACGCCCAGCCAAGATCGCCTCCTTTGGCCGGTTTCCTGTCGTGATGCCTTCAGCATCGCCCGTTCCTAGCGCGGCACGTGACCCGAAGGCGGCTCCGGAACTACCTTCTTCTAAGGGCTATTCCTCCGACCTTAGTTATAAATAACCACGTTATAGCTACTCTTATTATAATAGAATAAGCTCTTTAGTAATTATAAATATAGCCCTATAGGACGTTTCTTAATAGTTATAAGCCTAGCTCTAACTAGACCCCTAACTACTATTTTAAAACGAGCCTTTACTACTAAAAGTACTTATTAAAACTTCCTCTCTCCTATTCCTTCTTCCCTCCTTATTATATACTATCCTCTACTACTATAAACCCTCTATTTTAAAACGACCTTAAACTATAATATCTTCTATTACTACTATAATAGTATTATATTACTTAACTATATATAGGGATTTCGCTACTTAGTATATAATAATCTAGGCTAAAGCCTAAGCTACTAGAGTCTAGAAGTATATTAACCTAGATAACCCTAAGGGACCTTTATACCTAGGTAAAACCTTATTAGAAACCTTAACCCTTAATATATATATCGCTAAGCGAAATAAGGATACTAACGCCTAGTACTTATAAGAGAAGAGTACTTATAATTAATATATCGCTCTACTTAACTAGGAGGCTCTAAAAGAGGCTACTACTAACGCTACCTCTAGGATATAGATAATAAATAAACTATAACCCCTTTAGCCTCTAACCGCCCTAGTTATAATTAATAAGAATACTATAGGTATATAGGAATAATACCTAGAGTACTTTTATTCGCTTATTATATAGGAGTCTAAGCAAACCCGCGAGGATTAAGAGTTTAAGCGTATTAACTATCTAGTTATAGAGATTATTACTTATAATATTATTATACCTATATATATAGAACTTCTCGCTAAAGGGGATATAACCCTTTATAGCCTTATTATTAATCTTAAGCGTTACTATACTTTAAGTAAGGCTAGTACCCTTATTACTATTTAAGAGGAGTATACTTAGGTCCTTAAGAAGGTAAATAGGAGTATTAATCCTAACGTATAGATTAAGGACTTTAGGGGCGTCTACCTTTATACTACTTAGCTTAAGCTTCCTAAGGTAAGTAGTACCCTCGCTTTAAAAACTTTTCTTTAAGTAATAAGTTATCGCTTTACGCCTACTTAGGCTAATATAGAGATTATAAATATACTTAAATAGGAACGAGCAGGGACCCCTATCTCTAATATAAGCTAATATATTAATATATTTAAGGACCTCTTATATAAGGATATACTCTACTTAAGATTATAAGGATAAAGCGCTAGGGTCTTTATAACGCTAGCTAGCTATATAAACGAGGCTAACCTATTAAACGTTCCTATAATAGGTAACTTATTTAATAGTAAATAGTACCTATATAAGTCGAGTTATTAATAGCTAAGCGTTAATTATAATCGCTTAGAAGCCGCTCTAATTAGATATTACTAGAAGGGCCCCTATATATTAGTAATAGATATATAAGTAGCTTAGATCTATAACTAGTTAAATAGTAACCTACGCTTTACTAACCTTCGCGCTAAATTCGCTCGTAGGGGCTAGTTATATGCTATTCCTTATAAGGGTAAGAACTACTAAAATAATAAGGGGGGTAATAAGGGTTTATCTAAGAAATCTAATATAGCCCCGAGCTACTCTACTAATATAATAGTAGTTACTTTCTATATAGCCCTCGCGAACGAGGTTAGGGATAATATAGTTAACTTAGATAAAGAATACCTAAGTATTTTTATAACCCCCTACTTAGGACCCTATATACTATATAAGTCTATAGTCCTAGATAACTATAGAGGGATATACCTAGTAAATAATAAGTCCCTACTTATCCCCTCCTTAATTAGGTACTATAATAGAGAACGGGTTAATTCTAGAATAGCTTCGTACCTAATTATTACTAAGGGTATATAGATTATTAAGAACGCTCTTAATAGCTTAAAAAGCGCGAATATAGAGGACCTTATACTCTATAATATAAGATATATAGAGAACTTTTATATTAATATAGTCTCTAAAGCGCTACTTTAGAAGATAGGTATCTAGTATTTAGGGTATAACTATACTCTTCGCTTTAGAATATATAAGAAGAACGTAGTAGTTAAGAAACTTATTAGGAAGGCGAACCTCGCCTTCCTTAAATATAAGCCTCGTTCCTTATACCCTATTCCTAGGTAGATCCCCTGAAGTATTAATACTATTATTAACGATATAAACTATATACTTATAATATATAAGCAGACCTCTTTCGTATTACTACTAAACTAAAGTAACGATGCGATGCTTTAGTACCTCTAAAGTAGCTACCTTAGCCTTAAAGCTCTTAAGTAGCTTATCTACGCTACTTAGGGGGTAAGGATTAAAGGCCTAACGCGCTTATAGTACTAATACTACGTAGTTATATATACTAAATAGGTAATTTCAAGATAAACGTTAGAAGATAAAGTAATATACCCTTACTATAGAATTACATAGGATCTCTTTAACTACCCCGAAGGCTTTAACTAGAACTAATAGCTCCTTATTATTAAGGATAAGTATACTAGCTGGATCTTTATATTTCTATGCGTTAATAAGACCTATAGTAGTATTATACTCGCTCTATATACTTTTAAGTAATAGGTATTTTAATAGAAGGGACTTTCTATTTATAAAATTAAATAAGACGTCGAGAGGTTAGTAATCTTATTTATAGGCTATATAGGATATAAGGAATAAACCTATATAGAAGGAATAGAGGTTAAAACGACCCCTCTATATATAAAAGAACTAAATAATAGAGGGGAGCGGGCTAGTTAAGAAGTTATTACTTAAACGATTAAAATACTTACTATAGCTAGCTTACTTATAGAACTATAAGCTAAGATAGTACTAATTGCGATAATACTTTATAATATAAGCCTATTTAAACGCTATAGCTAGCGTTCGCTACTATAGATTAAAGAGGAGTAGTTCTACTAGTACTTTTACTAGTAGTAGCCTAATAATAGAGCGACCCTAACCTACGACCTTCGCCCTTACTAGGGATATATATATACCTATAGCTACTATATATACCCCCTTAAGAGGGAACGAGAGAGAGGAATTAATAAGAGAGACTTTAAGGTAGTGCCGCGGGGATATATTAAATACCTAGTAGGATATATACTAAATACCTATAACCTATATAGGATCTAGATCCCTATGTTATAATTAGTTATTATTATATAGAACGTAACGTTTAATAAATAGACTTTCTATATAAAGAATAAGATAAAAGAAGCTATCCTAGAAGACGCTATTTATAATATAGTAGATAAGATTAAGGAACCCGTATTATACGTCGACTTTAAACTTTAGATCTTAAGCGTTATAAATAAGGATAAAGCTATATTAATACTTATAGCTAAAAAATAGTTACCTATACTAACCCTTATTCCTATAACTAAGTTTCTAAGTAGAAGAATCCTAAAACTTCTAAAGGGATAGGTAGGCTAGAAGGGGGGGTAGCTATTATCCCCTAATCCCACGCTAGAGCTAGATAAAAGCCTAGCTCTAATAGGTAGAGCGGTAGATATAATATATATATTAGAAATAAACCGCGTAGATAAAGCTATTAGGGAAGTTAATTCTAAAGGGGAACGGATTGAGGATTATATTATAGTTAAACCTCTCCCTGCTTTATAAAGTTAAGACGTTTCTAAAGCGGGTAAGCGCGATAAAAATAAACCTTTAGATAGTAGGCCCTTAAATCCACTAGTATAGCTATACTAGGGTAGTAAGGAGAGGGCTAATACTAAATAGGGGTCCGACTAGGTATATAACTAGGAGGACTATAGCTAAATTCGTTAAAGCTAACGACTATATAATCTACTACCTAGTAACCTATAACTAGGAATAATAGAGAACGAACCCCGCTCTAGTTACTAGTTTTTACTATAGTACTATATAGAGCGGGAGCGGGTATCTAGCTTCTTTAAGACTTTTATACCTAATTAGTAGAAAGCCTTCTT
Organism: Colletotrichum ledebouriae; assembly: GCA_036785755.1. Lineage (NCBI taxonomy): Eukaryota > Fungi > Ascomycota > Sordariomycetes > Glomerellales > Glomerellaceae > Colletotrichum > Colletotrichum ledebouriae. Next base: position 80,041 of record JAVHLU010000076.1, read on the forward strand.
AGAAGCTAGTATAGGGCACTATACGCTCTATAGCTACGTTTATACTACTATTTATAGCGCGAAGCCTACTCGCGTAACTATAATAATCTATAAACGTCTTACTACTAACGATCTTACTAAGCTACCTCGCTTATAGAAGGAACTTTTAAACCTCCTATAAGCGCTCCGAACTCGCTTTAAAGAAGTAGCTAAGGTTAAGATAAGTAAATTATAATAGATAGATATATAGTATATTATTAATTAAGGGATAATAATAAAGAGACTAATCCCTCTAAAGTAGGTATTTACTTATAAATTTAATAAGGATAATATCCTCGATCGATATAAAGCAAGGATCTACATTTAGGGCGATTAGTAAGAGAAGTCGCCCCTCGAATAGACTTATATAGCAACCCTTGCTACTTATACCTTTAGGGTAGTAATAGTAATTACTATATAATTTAACCTTAAAGTTAAATAGTTTAACGTTATTAACGCGTTCCTAAACGCCTCCTAGGACCTAAATAAAGACCCTATTATTTATAAGCTATTAGATAGCTTTAAGCAGCTTAAAAAGTATATTAAACTACGCCGCGCGCTCTATAAGCTAAGGGATATGCTATTACTCTAGTATAAGGAGTTCTCCTTAACCCTTTAGAACCTAGGCCTTAAGCCTATAAGTAAAGACCTATACCTCTTCTAGTTAACTAATAAGAAGGTTCTTATTATCTTTTATATAGACGACTTCCTTATCCTATTTTATAGGAACTACGAAGAGGTAGTATAAAAGGTAATTACTAGCCTAAAAGAGGCGTATAAGTTAAAGGAATAAGGCCCGGTTAAGTACTATCTCGGAATTAGGGTTATTTATAACTAAGCTATACGAAAGGTATACCTCTCTTATAACTAATATATTAAGCGGGTTATAAAGAAGTTCGATCTGCTCGATTTAAGAGCGCTAGTAACCCCCCTTCTAAACCTACTACTTCTAAAGAGTGAAATAGTAGCAATATTATTAGAGGTAAAGAGTTTTTAAGAGAAGATTAGCTCTATACTCTATATTACTATTATAATTTAACCTAATATTGCTTTTATATATTCCCTACTCTTAAGATCCCTAACGAACCCCGCTCCTTATTACTACGCTACTACTAACTAGGTTATATAGTACCTATATTATACTCGCTACCTCGCGATACGCTTTAGTAACTCGGGGGGTAGGTAGGTATTACTAATTATAAGTAACGCTTTATTTATAAATAATAAGGAGATATAGAAGTCGTCTTAAGGGTATATAATCTCGCTCTTTAGAGGGCTAATTTAATAGAAAGCTACTTAATAGGCTATAGTTATAACGTTAATAATAGAAGCAGAGCTTCTAAGCCTCGAATATATTACTAAGGAGATAATCGCTCTTTAGAAGCTATTTAGGGATATCGCTCTTAAACTTAGTAATATCTAGAAGATTTACTATAATAACTAATAGATAATTCGTCTTATAATAGGCGAAAAGGAACGGATCTTAACTAAGCTATAGCATATTAATATTTAGAATATATAGCTACGATAAGAACACGCTAGAGGATCGTTTAGCGTAGTATATATACTAACGAATAATATACTAGCTAATAGTCTCACGAAGGTTCTTAACTATAAGAAATTTAAGAAGTTCTATTCGCTCCTTAATCTAAAGGATATATAAAGAATAATTATAATAAACGAGGGATACTCTAGATAAGTATAGGAGGGCTAGTAGCGCCTAATTTTTAATTAATTTATAGCTTACTAGCTAGGGAGCCTAAAGTCGCTCCTATAGGAGTAAAAGAACATAACTTACCCTAAAGAGTACCCTAAAACGCTAATTTCCTACTACCTAACCTCAGAGGATTTGCTTATACTAATCTATTAGGATATTATATAAGGGTAGTAATACCTCTAGTAAATATAAGCTAATAAGACTATTAACTATATAGCATACCGTAGTAGCTATATTACTAATAAGTAGATAAGGAGCGGGTATACCCGCGCTAACTACTAGCGTTCCGAATAGAACTAGGGTAGGCGAGGGAGCGATAATACTATATATACTAGAACTACCTGTTATATTAGGAGTCCTACCTAAACCCTTACTATTACTACCCTTCTTTACTACTATAATATCCTCCTTCTAGGTAGTAATAGCCTTATAGAGCGTAGCTCTCTAATAAGCGAGGGTCTATAGGTTATATTAGAAGTTAGTTATAGAAACGAAGCGTATATAGAACCTTACCTTTCTAACCGCTAGGTTATCTAAAGTCTTAGCTTTAGTATATTAGCAGGCTATAATAATAATAGGGGCGCTTATCTATTAATAAGGTACCTTACCCTTATAATAGTAGTTATACTTACCTGCTATACTAGGCGAGCACCTTCTATCTAATAAGCTTAAGAGCTTACTTAAAATATACTAAAGGTAGCGCTTATTAAATAGGGGTACCTACTCCGCTTCTATACCTCTACTAGGGGGAGGAGGGCTAGGAGGGGGCTCTAAACCGCCCTTACTAGTACCCTCCTCCTTATCTATCTCCTTAGGAACTATAATAATAATAATATTAATAATATTCTAGCGTATAGTTATAGTAATAAAGGGATTATAACTTACTAGGAGCTATCCTCTTAAACTACTTAGGGGGGTAACCCTAGGGCTTCTTAGGCTATAAACCCTTACCCTTAGAGCTACCCCCTATAGGTCGCTTCTACTTCCTTCTACTTGCTATATAATATATTAGTATACTATTTATTAATAATAAGAAAGAATAATATATATATAACTTTATTATTACTCTCTAGGGGAGGAGGGCGCGCCCCTCCGCCCCTAGCTTTACTCTTACCTTTAGTAGCGCGCGCCTTCTTTAGGGCTATAGCCTAACTAGTATTCTTTTTAAGAGGTATCTATAGATATATTAGTATGTTATAATAGCTTTAAAGATCGTTATGCGATATAGTTATATGCGCGCGCGCGATAAGGTTATTACTAGCGTAAAGTTAGGTATATATATAGTTATTATATTATATATAGGGAAGAGTTAAGAAGGTAGGAGGGCGGCTAGGTTATTTTATTTAGAATTAATATAATAGTAGCCGCCCTACCTAAGCTAATAAGAGATAGCAGTTTCTACTACTATTAGTAAGAGTTAGTAAATAAAGGGTATTATAATAATAATAGCGATAGTTATAAAAGTAGAAAACCGCGACTATTTATACTTCGCTTATACCTAATATAAATAACTTTATTTTATTATTTCTTTTATAAATAGGCTTATTAGTAGGTTATTTATAGATATATCGCTTTATATTTAGGTTTTTTAAGGGATATTATATAGTTAGGCGCTCTTCTAGCTACTACTACGTCTAGGGGGGTATATTATAATACCTTTAGTATCGCCCGTTCCTAGCGCGGTATATAACCCGAAGGCGGCTCTAGAACTACCTTCTTCCGAGGGCTATTCCTCCGACCTTAGTTATAAACGACCACGTTATAGCTACTCTTATTATAATAGAATAAGCTCTTTAGTAACTATAAATATGGCCCTATAGGACGTTTCTCAACATTTCCGAAGCTTTAGACACGTCGGCAAGCAGAGCCCTTCCGACTTCGGCCCGCACCGCGGACCAAGATGAGGAGAGCGAAACCGGTTGTCGCAACGGTGGATGTGATGAGGAACGGCTTGCGGTAGTTCTCCGAACTGAACCACATCAGCGGCAGATAGAGGAGGAAGTAAACAATGGAGGCCATAGAGTCGCGCGCCTTCATCGCACCATTGGCAAGCTCGGTATCCAGGTTGAAAAAAGAAGGCCAAATGCTTGACAGAAGTAGCTTGGGGCATTGGCTCCCATATCACGTGCTTGTGGCGGTCCGGACAAAGGACAAGAAACCTCGAATGGCCTTCGCCGTCGTTAGTCGATATTTCAAAAGCTTGGTGTTGAGCCGCGGGACAGCACCGTAAAAAGGTAACCCCAAATACCCCAGTTGGCTTTCGTCCACAGGGGAAAACCGATGTGTCATTTGGCGCCGGGGTGACCGCCCGCTAGGCAGAGAAGACCCGCAAAGGTGTGCACGACTATGATGGCAATCATAGATTGCTGCGAGGTCATTAGCAGTGCGGCTGTGAAGACGCAGGTATGTTTTCGCAGAGACTTACCCAGACGTTAACCCCTAATGAGATCAGGGAGGAACCTGTTGTAGGATTCAGTAGGCTTGGTTCGCAGTGCATAATATATTAATATTATTATTAGGACCTTCCCCGTAGTTTTAGGTAAGGGGATTCTATATCTTATATATATATATATAGTATAATAAAGGAACTTCCTATATCCCTATTATAGCTATAGAACTTTTTATATTATTTAATATACCTTCTCTAATAAGGCTATTTAGACTTTACTAAATATTCTTAGATAGTATATTTTCTATACCCTTACTATTAAAGTCTCTAGAGCGTTATTTAACTTTAAATATTATTATTAATCTCTTTTATTCTTCCTTATTATAAGGGTATTAGTATTAACAGCTAAGTTATATACTTATTATCTCTCTGGGATTATTATTATTAGGGATATTAGTATACTTATTATAAGGATCTATAATTTTTCCCTTAGCATTAATAATTAGGTATATATAAAGAGACCTTTTTCTCTATACTAACTTCTAACTTTTAGTAATATATAGCGCTTTTAGAGTTTATAATATTATAAGGTAAGATAATAATAAAGTAACCTAATAATATCTTATTAATACTAGTATAAGGGGTTATTATAGGTTTCTTCTCCCTAATAAATATATTTCTCTATCTTATTAAACTTATATATTTTGAGGTTAATAATAATAAGTAGTACTTAAGAATAAAGTTATTAATCTATAAATTAGTAGATATTTATTATTATCTTATACTCTATTTTATAAGTTATTATTCTTATAAAGACCTAGTAAGGTCTTCTAATAATTACTTATAGACCTAACTATTTCTAATATTATTATAATTTCTCTTTACTAGATTTATCTATTTAATAAAACGTATATATTCTTATTACTAGAGAGACTTTATAAGTCTATTTACTATAAGCTCTACGAATAGGGTATATTTGATTTTAATTTATTCTTTTTTAACCTCTTATTATAGCTTATAATTATTAATCTATATATAGCGAAGTTATAATCTTAAGCGCTCTAGTTCGTTTATAACTAGGTTAATTATTTATTAATTATCTACTTAGATCTTAACTTTGAATAATAAGTATTAATAATCCTAAAGCTTTATAATTAGGTAGCTTTATAATTAAGTAGCTAGGCCGCCTCTGCCTTAATAGTGCGGAGGACCTGCTCGAGGAAGGGCTACTCTATAGGGTGCGTAATAACCCGCTAAACTTCTACTACTAAGTTTACTTACTTAGCTCTAATACTATCGCGCTTTATAGAGTCCCCTATAGGGGTATTAAGGTAAGCCCTCTTAAGGGCTAGCTAATAATATACTCTCTATATATAGCAGAGTAGTTAATAAAGGAGCGGGTTTTATTAATTATATCGAGGCTAAACTCTCTAATAATCCCCTTTATATTATTTATATTAAAAGGTATACCTCGCTTAGGCTTAGCATATTTATATATAAGGTTTAGTACTAATATAGTTAAAGGATAAAGATAAGGAAGAGGGAGAGGTATAAAGCCCTACTTATAGTAATAGAGCTTCTTATACTTCTAGCTATAAGAACCTCTTAGGAAAGACCTCTTTAGTTAAGGAGTTACCTCTTATATAGTAGTATTTACCTTACTAGAAGGTTAACCTTTTAAGTTAAGGAGTTATCTTATATAATAACTTTCGTAGTACCTTTAGTATCTTTCTAGAAGGTTAACGTTTTAAGTTAAGGAGTTATCTTATATAGTAGCTTTTATAGCACCTTGCTAGAAGGTTTAGCGAGGGCGTTTCTAGGCCACGAGAGCCTTAGTAGCCTATTTAGCTCTAATATAATTAGCCCTAGTATAGCGCGCGTCCGACCTTATATAGTAATATTTAGAGGGTTTACTTATAAGTAGTAGGAATATATAAGGTTCCTATATTATTTTCCTTAACTAGTAGAGGGTATAGGTTAAAATACCTATATAGTATTTCTTAAATTATACTTACGAACTAGGTGAATTTATTATAGCCTTTTTACGAAGGGGCTGCGGCGTAATTCCGAACTCAATAATTAGGTAGCTTATAAATAATCCTTCTTTTACTATTTAGAATAAACCTAGTAATTTAGCCTCTATTATTAACGTGGTTACTATATCCTACTTATTTACCCTCTAACTAATAACTCCTCTATAGAGTTTTATTATAAATATAAGAATAAGTATATAAGTAGTAAAAGGGGCGGTAAAACAGCCTAAATAATAGATATTAATAGGCTGAGTAATATGGTGATAAAAGCTGATACATTTAAGCATAAGGAGGTATTTTTCCTGGAATTAATTAATAGAGAAATTGTTGAATATTGATGGTATTATTGATATTATTTCTAAGTTATAAATCCTACCCTCACGAAGTGAGGGGTAAGATATTCTGAAACGTAACTATAAAGCAGTAGCTTATTAAGCAGAAATCGCGCTTGGATCACTATGTGGTCTGTGCGCAATTTCTGTATATTTATAGCTATAAAGCTAAGTATATATATATATAAGGTTATTGCTATTATTAGAATTTATATAAATTTCTTAAGTATTTATTCCATGAAGAAAATACTTTTATAGTTATTATTTTATGTTTTATAGTTATTAAAGTATTATTAAAGAGATATTATATAGGTATATAACTATATATACTATAGTTATTTATTAAGGCTTATATATAAACCTATAAGATTATTATAGAACTTTTAAGATATACCTTCGGTATTCTTACAATAAATACTTAAGAACTCTTATAATCTATTAAGTTATTAGTAAAACTAGTATGTAAAGTGATAATTAAGCTATTCTTCATAATTCCCTTATCTATACTAAACCTAAGGTATAGGTCTTTTATATTATTTAGGTAAATAAGTACTTGATCTACTACTAATTGATATTTATTACTTAGGTTTTAATTAAGATCAGTAAGTTAGCTGGTAGTAAAAGCTATATTAGATCTAGTTATAATAGTAGTAAGTAGTATTGATCTAACCTTTATTAATATATAACTATTTACTTTAGAGATACTTATAACTAATAAGGTTTTAACTCTTTCATACTTATAAATATTTAATAAGTCTTTTTTAATAGCTAGTTTAATATCTTAAGGCTTGGATATTTCTAGATCTTCTTAATATATAGTCTCTAGGATATTACAAGCCTTTATCTTAATTAATCCTAAGTAATCTCTATATCTAAGAACTATTTAAGATTATTACTACTTTTGAAGTAATATTTCTCCTTTATCTTTTAAATATCTCAACTTACTTCCTCCTCTTCTATTTTAAGATAGCTATAATAGTAGGTATTAATATAGTAGAAGAAGATTAGTTAATTCTTATACTAATAGTAGTTTTCCTTACTAATATATTTAAATTAAATATCTTAAAATCCCTTTTCAAGATAGCGTTACTATAAAAGAGGTAATCTTCTAAGTTTATATAGAGCTTTATTTAGCTTTAGGATAGTATATTTATCCCTATATCCTACTAGATACTCTATATAAATCTCTTTATTAAGATCTATATATATAAATATATTTATAATATTATATTACTTTAGTTTAAGATGAAACCTTACTATTATTACTATTAATACTTAAAACGAGAGTCCTATAAATATAGCTATATAAGTATCTTAAATTATATCTTTTACTTATCAATCTCCTCTTACTGTAAGTTAAGCTTTAAACTTCCTAAGCTTTCCTTCTTTATCTAACTTATAAGTATATACTTATTAATAGTCAAGGCGTTTTTATTTTTATTCTTTTATTACTTTAATTACTAATTATACCTTTATTTAATTATAGCTTTTAAGATAAGGTCTTTTAGCTTTGTAGAACTTCTCTTTGTATAGATAGTTCCTAAGATTTAAATAATACTATGGTAAAGGTAATAGATCTATAATTACTATCTCAATTATAAACCTAATCTATGTACCCTCTAGTTTATTATTAGACTCTTTAGAGTTTATATTAATCTATAAATAGATATCCTTTTAATAATATAAGGCTTTTAGTCCTTAGTCTATACGTATTATAAATACTACTAATTATATAATCCTTAGTATAGAGATTAATTAAAAGTTACTAAGATATCTCTTATAACTTTATTTAGTTATAAATACTCTTATAACTTTACTCTATATTACAAATAATAGAGTCTTTAGTAGTATCATAAAGTTATTTTAACTTATATCTATCTAGTCCTCTAAATTATCTCCAGAGTCTAAATAAGGTTTATCTACTTTATACTCCTCCTCTAATAATATTATCTCTCTTAGGATTTTAATCTTATTATAGATCTTATTATTAATAGAGTTATTAATTAACTCTATTAAACTTCGCTCGATTTCTTATTAAGCTTTAACTTCTTTTTCTATATTTTGATCTAAATTAAGGTATTATCTAAGCTCTTTAAGGTTAACTATTCTTAAGTTATTAAGGATTATTTATAATAATCTATTACTAGATTATTATTGATTAAATATTATATCTCTTATAATATATACTTAATCTTTTACTAGGTTCTATATTTAGTATTAATTTATTAAATTGTATCTCATAAAATACTTTATCTATACCCTTAGAGATAAATACTTAAGTCTTCTTTGTTAAAGTTAAGCCTCCTTTATAAGTATTAAGATGGGATAGGATAACTATAGCTACGCAAAAAGGGACCCTAACAAAAAGAGCGTGATACGTTATATATTATATTATATATATTAGGGAAGAACTACTCTAAGGGCGCGCGCGCGCGCGGGCGTATATATATATACGCGTGGGCTTATATAATCCTAGCTTTCCTACTGCGCGCAAGGTGGGTAGCCCTACCACTGCGCCCATCACAGTATAAAGGCCTTATAGCTATAAGCTTTTATATATAAGGTATTAGGTACTTAGAACTTATATAGCTAAAAGTAGTTATAGAAGGCCTTAAAAGGAGTCCTCTATCCTTATAATTATAAAGGTATTTAGTTATAGGTATATATAGTAGCTTTAAGTATTTTAAGCTATAGTTACTCTAGTAACTTAGAGTTAATAGTTATTATCCTCGCTTTCGTTATAATAACTACTACTATACGCTCTATACCTCTATTTTACTCCTAGGTATTAGGTATTAAAACCTTAACCTTAAGACTAAGTCCTTATTTATATAGTTTTAAAGCTAGTATTAAGTATATTCTTCCTACTTCTCTATTATATTTAAAGACTTTAATATTAATAAGGTATTAAGTTTTAAGGTATAAGATAAACATATTAATAACTTTAAGGATCTATAATAATTAGCGCTTATTAAAATAAAAGTCCTATATAAATCTAGTAACTCTATTAATAAAGATAAGATAACTTATACATCCCCTATATCCTTTATCTATAAGGTAAAAGTTAAATATAATATATTCTCCTAGTTTTAATTATTTAAGAGATTCTTATAGTACTCTTTTAATATTTATTATACTTTTAATTATCTATAAGTATTATAATAAATTATTTTAAGTATTTAAATTAATTACTTAATAGTATATAAGCTTCTCTAATAGATCTATATAAGTAGGCGAGGGCTTTAGGTCCTAGATATCCTATCCTTTAATACTAAAGGTATATATCTATCAAAGCAAGCTTTCATAGTATATAACTACGCTTTTAAGTTATAATTATTATTACTTTTATATTACTTTTATAATAACTTATTATCTATATTATTAATATAATTCGTAGATATACTTAAAGTTCCTCTTATATAAATATTTACTCCCTAGGCTATAATTAGCTTATAATCCCTTCTTATAAAGTAGATATTAAGAAACTACATTAATATAGAAGTCGCTATGATATATAACTCCTTATAGGATAAGTTATTTAATCCTAAGTTTCTTAGTAACTATTATATTAATAATATTATATCTTCTGATAGGGACTTTCTAAGTTCCTATTTATATAAAGCCGCCTCTTAGTACTTAGTAATACCTATAGAATTATCATTATTCCCTAAATATATATATTGTTAATCCTCTATTATAAATTACTAAGTCTCGTAGTAGGTCTATATCCTTAATTAAAGTAAATAAAGCTAGGATAATCCTTCTATAATTAGGTAGTTATAACTTAAGACTTTTAACATACTCCTTAAGTAAGGGCTTTACCTTAATATTCTCCTTAAACCTTAACAAGATCTTTACGCTAGGTTTCAATCTTTCTAATACTTTCTTATTATTTAAATATTAATAATTATTATACTTATAGCTATATATATTATAAGCTATATACTCTAAGTCTCTAGCCTCCTCCTTAGTCCTCTTATTAGGGTTCTTCTTCTTTTTATTATTTCCTCATTATTTTTAAGGCTTCTTTAATAATAATAGGGGGGATACTAAGAATGATTCTCTTATAATATCCTTCTTTTTCTTTAAGGGACTCTTCTTTATTAATATTAGAAGTCTACTAAGCTACTCCCTTATACTATATATAACTTTCTTAAGGCTAATTAATCATTTTTCTAGTTAATTCTAAATAATATTATATATATTAGAGCCTAAACCTTTAAAGGTATATATCTAAGTGTCTCAATAAAGTTATTAAATTATAAGTAAGTAGTAAATATATTAGGGGAATATTCCTATAATCTATAGATATTATCCTTCCATTTTTAACATTACTTCTTTAAGTCTTTTATATTAGTAATCTCTTAAGTCTTTACTTACTTATATAATTAATTAATATTAGTAATTATTTAGTTAGTTTCATAAATATCTATTATTATAAGTCGCTTCTTAATCTTATTAAGCTATATAGGAAAATTATCTTCTACTTTAAATAATATTTTCATATAGATTAACTTAATTATTAATGAGACCTTCTCTCTTACTTTAGAGTTTTACTTCTTTTAAGTTATATACTCTTTATATTAAAATTCCTATAATATAGAGAAGTTATTAAGCTCTTTTTAATCTTTATTTAAGAGTTCTAGGATAGATATAGCTTATTTATATACTAGTAGAGATATACTTAGCGTTCTTATTTATCCTAATCCTTATATAATAGAGATTTATTCTAATCCTTATATTAATAAGGATATTAATACTATAGGATCTATCTTCTTATAGAAGATTAAAGGGGTAGGTTTATTAATTATTAGTTCCTATAAGTAATTCTTGTATAGCTTTTATTTAGATAGCTTAGGAAGGGTATAATCCTATATATTATATAGATTAAAATAGATCTAGTCTTAAGAATTAATCCTCTTTACTATTTAGGATAACTATTAATAATTCATAATTGAGTTAATATTATAATAGCTTTAACTTTAATTCATTTAGTAGAGATAAGTTAGAAATAATAATAAATAGTAATAGAAGTATAAGTTTTAATATAAATAATTATCTATACCTAGACTAGGTTTATAAATAAGCTACTAATTAATAATAGCTTTAATTAGTAATTGTTTTATTTAGATTATTAATTATAGGATTTAGTAGGCTTAGTTTATAATATATAATATATTAATATTATTATTAGGACCTTCCTCGTAGTTTCAGGTAAGGGGATTCTATATCTTATATCTATATAGCATAACGAAGGAACTTCCCGTATCCCTATTATAGCTGCGGAACCTTCCGTATTATTTAACACCTGTAGTTCATCCTCCAACGCTGGAAGATCCGGTAACTATCCAAAGACCAACAAACTCCCATGGTCCATAAGTACGACGATTTGGTGGCAACAGACGACTATCTTTATTGACGTACATGTCCACATCGGTGTCAGTATCCCGATTGGCCTCGATTCTGCGCAGAAATCTGCTGGCCAAAGGTGTTCTTGTCGCCATGACTGCGACTTTTCGAAGGCCGTGTTACGTTGTCCGTGTCGCTATTATAATCAGAGACTAGGTTGATAGAGAATGATGCAGAACTACTGGGTCACAGTCTCTAGGTCTAGGTTGCTCGAGCCTGAGTCAGAGATCAATTAGTCTTACAGCCGAGTTGTCATTTTAATAACAAGATATAGCAATCAGTCAAAAATAATAATAGAATTCGATCCATCCTTTAGAGACTTCCAGTATACTATCACAAATAGGTATAGTGCAGAGTAATAGAGTTAGTATAGTTAGGTATAGCTAATATTAGATATTCTTCTCTAGCCCTCTAGTCTACTAGGTAAGGGCTAGAAGGCTTATCTAGTAATTACTTAGTACCTCCTTATATCTCCTAACTCTTATATACTTCCTTACTTAGCTTAATAAGCCCTTTTCTTTATAATATTATCCTAGCTTATAAAATAATCCCCCCCCTCTAAACTAATCTACCCTTAGATTAGTTTACTTAGTAGTTACTTAGAGGGTATTTAATACCTCCTTATAAAGTTTTATACCTTTTAGTTTTTATAGGTCTAGAATTTAATATCCCTTATTCTAATTATATAACTTTTCTTTAAATAGCTAGGTAGCTTAATAGAGTAGTTAACTAGTAGTAGGGTATCTATCCTCTAGCCTAGCTACTCTTATAGCTCTTATACCTAGGTATTAAGGGACTTTATATCTTAGGGGAGTATTAAGCTAGTAATAAGGCTAATCCCCCTATTCTAACTACTCTTATAGCTTTATCTAATAGGTTTAGGACTACCTAGTAGTTATCTAAATAGTTATAATTAAGTCCCCTTATAAGGGTTACTCCTTCTTTTATAGGGTTATACTAAAACGTATTATTATTTAGGCTTATTTTTATTACTTTAAATTCGCTTTTTAAATTATTATACTTTCTACTTATTATTATATCTTTAGCCCCTTTATAGGTTTAATGAGGGTATCCTCCCTCTAGGGATAAAGAAGGCCTTTATTGTAATATAGAAGGCTACTAGTTATTATCTAGTAACTACTTAGTACCTCTTTATATATAATAAAGTTAAATAATGTTAAATAATATAATAATCTAGAGATTATCCTCCTTTTAGCTATATAAAAAGCTAGTTTTAATATTAAGTTAAAATATATAAATATTATTTAAAATTCCGCACTATTAAGATCTCTGTTTCTTATTTCTTTAGATTTATAATACTACTACTACTACTACTAATAACTTACTATTAGCTTCTTACTCCCCTATTAATAATTTTATCTTAATTATTATATAATAAATTTGTTATTATATTATCCTCCACTATTACTACTACTAATATTATTAATAAAGCTCCCCTCCTTACTATAAGTATACTCTAGGGGTACGCCTACTATTAGTACCTCCTAGTAATAGTAAAGTAGGAGCCCCCTAAGGAGGATCTCCCTAATATTAAGCTCCTTATAAGCTTAATTCTTTATTTTAAAAGTAATAATAAGCTTTTAGTTCTTATTTAGTATTTATCTAGTACTTATTTAATATTTTACTAGTTTTAAGTTTTAAATCTATTACTAATCTATTTATTTCTTAGATATCTCTACTAAATATAAGTATTAGACTAAGATAGGTAATAATAAGGCTTATATTACTATAAGTTTTACTTATTATTTTCTATTTCTTATTTACTAACTTATTATAAGCTATTTATTATATAATACGTATTATTAATAAGATTAAATACCTTATAGATAAGGTTAGTTCTATAACTAACCTTTAGGTATAATATATTAAGAATAAGGTAAGTCCCTAGTACCTCCCTAGTACTTTATTATTAGTATCTAATTATATTTAGGAGGAGGTCCTCGCTACCTAGCTTATAATTAAGAAAGCTCTCTAAGTTAAGAAGAACGAGGCTATTATAATACTTAAGAAGTATAAGGCTAAGGAGGCTAAGATTTCTATAGAGATAGAGAACTACTAAGTAGTTACTTTAGAGAATATAGCTAAGTACTAGTAGTATATTACTAGGGAGGCTAAGAAATAGATTAGATTACTATATTAGTAATATAAGGAGCTCTACTACTACTACCTAGAGATAGAGTAGCTAGCTAATAAATAGCTAGAAGTATAGGATATATAAGCTAAGTATATTAAAAAGGTAAATAAAGCTTATAATAAGGTAGTAAGTTAACTTAGTCTCTACTAGTACCTTATTAATACTCCTTTAGTTAGTATTTCTAACTTAGGGTAATATTATAAGGTTCTAATTACTCTATTTATTACCTTATCTATTTCTTTAGGAGATAATAATATTAAGGGGGATATAACTAGTCCTAGCGAGGAGGGTACTAGCACCTAGTAGATATAAAACTTTTCAGAGCACCCCTAGTAAGCTACTAATAACCTCTAGGTAGTATATAGTTAACTTTAGGCGTTTTCTAGTCTCTTTTCGCCTTATTAGGGGCTTTTAGGCTAGTAAATTAAGATACCTAGCTAGTATACCCTATTTCTACTTAATTACTATTTACTTATTAAGTTACTTATTAAATTATATAGGGATTATAATACTTTTACTTATAATTAGGCTTTATAATTATCTTATAAGTCTATAGATGTATTATCTTATAGCTCCTATAAATTATCTAGTTTGCTATAGCCCTTCTATTTAAGAAGGTACTAATAGCTATATCTATAGCCCCTATAGGTAATAATTTAGTTTATTATATAGATATTATTATTATTATTAATTAGGATATCTTATAGTAAAATAGCTAAGCTAAAAAAAGGTTCTAATTATATAAGTATAAAAATATTATAAATTTAGTAGTTTTTACTAATTTATAGCTTATACACTTATCCTCTATTAATTACTTATTAGACTCTAAATAAGCCTAGGTATTTATTAGAAAGTTTATAAGAGGGCTACCTCTGCCTAATGTTCTTAGTTAAAAGTAGGACGAGGTCTCCTATAGCGAAAATAATAGGGGTCCTCCTCTAATTATAAAACTTATTATATATTTTATTATACTTCTAAAGTAAGTTAGTAATAGCTAACCTCTAGGTAAATAAGCTATAAACTCTCTTATATATTTCTAGGACTAAAACCTTTAATAGGGGTTTAATATTATTAAGTCTACGAGGGGAATATTCTATTAGTAACTTAGTAGGTAATATCTTAGTAGCTTTATAATAGGAGTTATTATAAATAAATTACACTAGGTTAAGCTATATTACCTAGGTATCCTAGTTAATATTATAAAAAGTCCTTAAAAAGTATTTAATACTCTAGTTCTAGCGTTTTATTTAGCTATTAGTTTAGGGATAAAAGGTAGTATTAATCTTCCTCTTAATAACTAGTAGGTAGTATACTTTAGACTAGAAGTTACTAGTAAATAGTAATCCTTAATTAGATATAATAGCTTCTAGGAGCTTAAATATAAGGAAAATATATTTAGTTAGTAGTATAGCTAACCTATTAGTAGTAAGTAACTCCCTAGTAGGGATATATAGGGAGTATTTTATAAACTAGTTAATAATAATAAGAATATTATTATATAGCTTATTTATTATTATTAGAGATAGTAGTAGTTTTTTAAGAAAGTTAATTAATATCTATTAGAAGGGCTAGCTAGGTATTAGTAGGGGTATAAGTTTATTATATAAGAAGTAGTATCTTAACTTTATATACTAATATGTTATATATATCTTAATATATTCCTTTATATTACTCTTTTATATATCCTAGAAAAACGATTTTCTAATCCTCTTTAGTATCTTAGTAACCCCTTAGTAACCTCTAGATAGTTTATTATAAAAAGCTCTAAGGACTTTACTTTAAAGTAAGTAGTTATCTAGGATATATAGCCCTTCTTAATATCTTAGGGTTTTAATATTA
Source organism: Colletotrichum ledebouriae (assembly GCA_036785755.1). NCBI lineage: Eukaryota > Fungi > Ascomycota > Sordariomycetes > Glomerellales > Glomerellaceae > Colletotrichum > Colletotrichum ledebouriae. Next base: position 95,933 of record JAVHLU010000076.1, read on the forward strand.
TTAAGTAACTACTTTATACCTCGCTATTCCTACTCCTTATTAATATAAAAGGGGTTCTTCTATTAAGCCTCTTTAACGTATTCCTAGAGCGAGGGTATAAGTTATTCTAGCGAGGTATTTAGTAGTTAGGTATCTTATTACTACCTAGTATTTACCCTCTAGATAGTATTTTTATTAAAGTATTATAAGAAGTCTTATAGGAGCAAGTCCCTAGCTTTATTAATTCCTATATCCTCTAGAGTATAGTTAGGTCTCTATAATAGATTATTAGCTAGGTTATAATAACCTAGCTAGTATTTAATTTTAAAGGTAAATATTAATAGATCTTATAATAACTAAGCCTAGTAGCTACTAAGTATCTTTTTATTAGTAAGGTACTAATAACCTAGGTAGTTAGTAATAAATTAGATATAATACTAGGAGTAAAGTAAGTAATACTACTATCTTACTACTACCTCCCTAATAGCTAGTAGTTCTACCTCTAGTATGCTATATTATAATTATATACCCTTAAGCTTCTAAGATATAAATACTACTAGTCTCTATATATCCCCCTCTAACTAGCTTAGTATTACCCTTATTATAAAGTCTAATATATTAGTTTTAATTTAAATTAGAAGTATAGGATTAAAGTAGTAAAATATAGGTATTTTTATAAATAAAGCGCAGAGCTAATAGAAAGTAACTATTACCTCCTTAGTTATTACTAGCTAGCCCTTAGCTATATTAATAAGTTAGTTAGTAAGTAAGCTATAAATCTTAAGGTAGTTCTTAATAAATCTCCTATAAAACCTTATATATCCTAGAAATTACTAAATCCCTTATATTATAATAAGTATTAACTACTTAGCTATTACCTAGACTCTCTTATATTTTATAATAACTCTATTTACTAAGACTATAAACCTAAGGAATTTTTATCTCCTCCTTATAAAATCTATACTTATTAGGGTTTAGATAAAGGCTATTAGCTTCTAACTAGGTAAATACCTATCCTATAGCCTCTATATAGGAGTTTATATTATTAGTAAAGATTAAGATATCATCTAAATATATAATATAAATAATATTAACTAGGCTTATAAGCAACTTATAAATAAATATCTAGAAGGTAGTAGGTATATTAATAAGCTTAAATAGTATAATGTAATATTTATAATAGCTATATTATATATAGAATACTATCTTTTACTTTTCTCCCTCTTAGATCCTTACTTAGTAGTATATATCCTTAAGGTTAAGCTTAATAAAATACTTAGCTCTAGAGAGCTAGTTAAGGATTTTATTAATTAGAGGGAGGGGGGTATAGTTCTTAATAATTACTTAGTTAAGCCCTTAGTAATATATATATAACCTTAACTTACCTCCTTTCTTTAGAATAAATAGGATTAATACCCCTACTAGGCTTACTAATAAGTAAATCTATCCCTTTTATAAGGCTTTATAAATATAATTCCTTAACTCCTCTAACTCCTTCTTAGCTAATAAGTAAATAAGCTTAAATAAGGGCTTAGTTTTAAGCTCTAAGTTAATAGAGTAGCTCCTAATAGTCCTAAACTATAGTATAGTTCCTACTAGGTTAATATTAAATACCTTCTTTAAGTCCTAATACTCTAGTAGGATATTTATTTTAATCCCCTTAATATCCTTAGGGTTTTAGGTATTCTCTTAGTAGTTAGTAGTTAATATATAATTAACTTATAATACTCCTATAAGTATTACTCTCGCTTTATTCTTAATATACCTAAGTTCCTTAGTAGTTATAATAAGGTAAATACTCTTCTAATATAAGGGAAAGGTCTAGCTTAAGTCCCTCTAATTAAGATTAGAGTACTCTATTATATACTAAGGGGTCCCTAGGATAGCGTTATATCTATTACTATTACTAATCCTAAAGTTATATAAAGCTATTCGTTAGATACTTATATTATTAGTTATTTAGGTTATTAATTCTATGAGCTATAGTTAGGTCCTTTAGATACTTATATTCCCCTAATAGGTTCTAACTTATTAGCCTCTAGTTAGGTATTAGTTATAATCCTCTAGTTTATAATATTCCCATTAGCTTTATAATTAATAAGCATAGTACTAGTCTTCTAGCTACTTATAACTTAGACCTATATTATTACTTCAATATAATATAGCTAGTTGCTACCCTATTAAACCGCACGCGTTACTACCTAGTCCTCCTCTAGTTATTTACTAGGGTAGGGTTTCCTTTTATAGTAGGGGTAGCTATACGTTTTATAATATAAGCACCTTAGCGCGATATAGCTTTTCCTCTTATAACTATAATAGATAATTTCCTTCCTAATATCTTATAATAGGTCCTTAGTATCCTCTTAGTAGTTATTAGTATTATGTCACGAGCCAGGATAATATCGCAGGGAAAAGGGCTTAGCGGGCTAAGTTAGGGAAGTCCGTAGGAGTTAGGAGCTATAGGGAGGCACTAGGTAACCCCTAGATAAGTCCTCTAGCCCTTACTTAGTAGACTAGAGGGCTAGAGAAGAATATTAAACCTTAGCTATACCTAACTATACTAACTCTATTACTCTATGCTATACTATTTATAATACGTTCTTCTCTTATACCTATATTAATAGGGGTATAGACCGTTAGAGTAGTATAACGTATAACGATATAATACCTACCTATAGGTTTACTAGGGAGATAAATATAGTATTATTATTAGGGTCCCTTGCTAGCTAGGAGTAACTAAATAGCTAAACCTAGGATAAGATACTAACTAAATAGAATAATAATAAGGGTATTAGTAGGGGACTAAGTAGCTAATTAATAGAGGCTAAATTAGATCAGCTTATTAAGGAGGAAGAAAAGAAGGGGTAGCTAAAGTATAAATAGGAATATCTTAAGGCCTTAAGGGCTAGCTAACTATTAACCCTAGTAGGTAACCCTACTACTTACTAGGTAGTTATTAGTAATAAATTAAAGAAGTACTAATTAGAGCTCTAGGGGAAGTATCTTCTAATACTTAAGTATAAAGGGGGTACCTAGACTAACTTTAATTAATTTATATTTAATCTTAACGCGTAGTTTAAAATAAATAAGATTATATTAGACCTCGAAAGGGTGCTATTTACTACTAAGTACCTAGAGGGACTAGTAGTAAGGCGATAGACCTTATACCTCTCTATTAATTATAATAATAAGGCAAAGGATATTACTTAGGTAGTAATAAAGGACTAGTTAGCTAATAGTATAGCTAACGTAAGGCCTAGGACCCTTAGTATATAAACCTAGCTTAAATAGGCCTACTAGTAACTAGGATAGTTATACTAGAGCTTTATTAATTATTATAAAGGGATTAAGGCGGAGAGCCCTTACTAATACCTAGAGGAGATCTAGGTAGCTAATATAGTAGCTAGGCTAGACCCTAAGCTCTAATACTATATTATAGCGAATACGTTACTAAAGTCGTAACTTAACCTTAATACTAAGGCTAGAAATACTAAACTTATAGTTAATATATAGATATATAAGGCACTAGTAAGGGACTAGGGGACTAATAATAAGGGATAATAACTAGAGGGCTGATTTACTAATCTAGAGGGATAAACTAAGGCTTTAAAAGGGTAAACTCGCTTAGACTATAGTAATATTAATACCTACTAAGAGGATACTAAGGACTAGGATACTAAGAAGGAGATTATCTACTATAGTTATAAGAAAAAGGGCTATATTACGCTAAGATACTAGAAAGGGCTAGAACCGATAGGAACTAGAAAGATAATAAATAACATAGCTCTACCTACTAACGGGTAAGAATATTAAGAGTAAGCTTAAAAGATATATAGAATAATTTATAGATCTAATTAAAAGAGTATATCTAAATTAGGTATAGATTTACTAAGAAAATACTAAAAAACGAGGTATAGGATTATTAAGGTACTAATTATAATAATATATAAACGATGCTTTAGTCTACTACGCTCCTCTCCTCTATACTCTACTCTATAGTCTTCTTATAATAGGTCTATATACTAAGGGAGCTTTCTAAAAGTTATATAGCTAAGTCTATCTTATCCTATTCTAATTATCCCCTTAAGACTCTTTATAATATTATAAAAGAGAGTTTTAAAGAATAAATAAAACTACTTTATAGAAATAATAAATAAACTCTATTTATAGATCTAATCTATTAATAATATCTTCTAAGCGGGCGATCTTATTATTAAGAAAGTCCCTTAGGTTTAACTATTTTCTACTATAAGTTATATCTTAATAATAGCTTTATTACCTCTTCTTTTTTATTATACTCCTTATCCTACTCTAATCCTTAGTATAGCTAAAACTACTTACTCTATTATACTAAGTATAAGAAGTTATAATAATATGCTCCCTTAGGTATATTCTACTCGATCTAATCCTATTAGTTAACTCTTTGCTAGACGTAGTCTATATAGCTATAGTTATACTTATTTAAAAGATTAGGCTTCTTAGGATATAATAGTATATCTATAAGTATAATTCTTAGGTATAGCTTAATAGTTATATTATAACTTAGCGTTTATAAGACTTATAACTAAAGCTAATATTTAAGGTATTTAAGCTTATTATCTAGTATTTTAGATAAAGCGGACCTAGATAATACTAATAATCTATTAATAAGTTAAGGAATATCTACTATAAGAGGTAGCGTAATATTATTATTATTTATAAAGTCTACTATATTATTATTTATAAGTAAAGGAGTAAGAGGGTATAAAGGGAAGAAAGGTGCTTTCTTAAAGTCTTCTTAGCTTAATAAGGTATCTTATAGAGCTATACTACTATTAATAGTTAACTTATAGAACTCTATAGTAATTATAGATATATATTAAGTAACTAAGGGGATTTTAGAGTTAGAGAATAATATATTATTACTTAAGGTTATACTACTAAAACGTAGAAATAGTAATCCTTCTTAAATTAGAGCTCTAGCGTATTTAATATATTAGAGGCTATATATAAATCTATCCCTCTATTAAATTAAATTAACTATATAGGTATTAATTAATAGGAGCTTTCGGAGTTATAAAGGGGCTCCTATCTTATAATACTACGTATTAAGGTCCTATATAGCCTTAATAAAGTACTAATTACTATTCTAGTCCTATATAGAGTTATAATAGAAATAGTAGCTAGTTAATTAGTTTATAAAAATCGCAGCTTAGTAATAATTACTATAGTTTAATAAAAAGAAGGCCTTAGTAATATCCTAGAGATTCTTTAACTCTACTCTTTTAAGCTCTATAGAAGCTTTATTAATTTCTTTCCTAAGTTACTAGGCTAGCTTATAGATTAGTATATAGATATTATAAGGGTAGCTCTTAATTATAAATATAAAAAGGGCTATAACCTCTAATTATTTAACTCCTCTTATCTTATTAGCTTCCCTTATATATTATAAAGATCTAATAAAAATTTTACCTAAGCTAAAGTTATAATAGATAACCCTCTTCTATACTAGGTTAGTAAGTAATTTATAGATTCTTAGTTCTATTATATATACTATAGGACTACTAGTATAAGCTCGTCTTTATTTAGTATAGGGTTCCCTTTAGGTCTTATAATATTAAATCCCGCTAAGGTATTAGTAAGGTTAAATATAATATCCCTCGGGGTAGTAGGGGCTAAGTAGGGTAATATAAATAGCTTTATAGACCTAGGGTAGTTAAGATATTTTATAAAGTAAGCTAGTTATTATAAGTTATAATCCCTCTTCTACTTCTTATAGTTATTCCTTCTTTTTATATTCTAGATATTTAGTTCTTTTAATAATCCTTCCTCTCTATCTAACTCTTCTAGATTAGTAAAAAGTATTAGACTAGTTTATAAATTAGTATTTATAAGTATTAGTAGGTTAATATTTATTCTATTTAGAGAGGAAACCTCTAGGTTTATAAATTAAGGGGTATACCTAGCTATCTAATATTTAATATCTTATTAAGCTATCTGTTTCTTAATATCTTTATCTCTTAATTTAAAGTATTAATTATATAGAATTCTATCTACTCTTAGTTAGGTTTAATATCTTTTAGGAGGTATTTATTAGTAAAGGCCTTTAATAAATAATTAATCTAAGCTTAATACCTTATCCTAATAAGCTACTTTAGAGGTACTAGGCTTTTAATTTATATAAAGGACCTAAGCTAATTAATAAAGTAGAGACTAGAGGCTTATAGTAGAGGGTTTATATATTAACGTTCTATTAAGTATAATTATCTTATTAAAACTTCCTTAGCTTTATATCTTAGTAGAAAGCTCCTAGTAATAAATATTAGAGTTTATAGTTATCCTTTAGCTCCTCTCCTTAATTACTAATTATTATAAAACTAGTTTCTCCTATCTTATAAGTTAATTAATAAACCTATAATAACTACTTTAGTAGACTTAGGCGCTTATAAATAAATAAGGAGTATATTAGGGGACTTAGCTTTAATTTAAGTAATTATAATATCCTTTATATCTCTATTTTTAAAATCGTTTTCTATACCTCTAACTATCTTATAATAGAGTAGTTAGCTAGGCTTAGTAGGCCTTATAATATAGTAAGTAACTACTAAGATATCCTTAGTATATATTAGAGTTACTATTTTAAATATAGTAATAGTATTAAATATACTAGCTATAACTTATTATAAGTATAAAGGGTGAATTATCTCCTCTACTACTTCTAAGGTTTTATTCTAATATTTAATAAGGATATATTTTAATATTATATTAAAAAGGTCTATCTAACTAGGGATATTATCTATCCTAAGCAGAGAGCGCGTACTATATTTAATTAGCTAAAGCTAGTAACTAAGCTTATTAGGAGGTCTAAAGCCTAGGATATCTCTATTATTTTATTCCTATACTTAAAACCTACTTATATTTAGTTTATTAGGTATAAGCTCTATTAAAAGTCTAATTTTAAGAATAAGAAGGCTTAAGGATTTTAACTTCTAGATCTATATATCTAACGCTTTATTATTATAAAAAATAACTTTTCTTATTATAATATATTAGGAGAAAAGTTAATAAGGGGAAAGTATAAGTAATTTATAAACTAAAGAGCTAAATAGAAGTAATATTTAAAGAAAAGGAGAAGTTATAATATAGTAGTTAATATTATATAGTTAGTAGATAAATTAGATTTAAAAGTAAATAATATATATAAAAGGGGAGAGAGAAACTATAAAGCTTAAGGGGTAAGGAGTACGTTTTTATATCTACTAATTACTTTAATAATATAGTAATTTATTAGTAGCCTATAGAAAGAATAATCAACTCTCCTCCCTTACTCTCCTTAGCCTTAATTAAGTAAAATAAACTTAGGATAAAAAACCTATAATAAATAGAATAGTAAATTAGAGTAGTTATATATAGAGAAAGAATAAAGGAAATAATAGTTAGTAGTAGCTATTAAAATAAGTAGCCTAGTTATAAATTAAATAAATATCCTCCTCTATCCTCTATTATTAACTTCTTCCCTTATAATAACTACTTCTAGCTAGCTACTTTAATCTTTATTTAACCCCTTTATACTTTCTCTCTTATATCTATAAATTATATCTTCTTATTATAACTAATTATAACTTCCTTATTTTAATTTTTAAAAGTACTAATTAACCTCGCTCTTATAATCTCTTATTAGTAATAACCCTTTAGGTTCTTAGTCTTAATATCCCTATACTTAAAATAAAGAAAAATAATATACCTCTTTTTATTTAATACTCTAATAACTAACTTTAGGTATTCCTTCCCTTCTTTTTAATATCCTTATACCCTCTAGCTAATAATTATAATTCTTAGGTAGCTATAAGCCTTATTTAGCTTTAACTTAATATCCCTAGTAATAAATACTTAGAGGTAGCTTTTATACTATAAATATTCTCTAATAAGACTACTAAGGTAATAAGGCTAGCTTTCTAGAAGGCTTATCTTAGTAAATAAGACTTTAAATAAATATTTAGGGTAACTAAGAGGTCTAGAGAATTCTATTATTAAGTCTTTATCTATACCTCTATTACTTTCTTTACTAGCTTATAGGAGATAAAGGTCTTTTAGCGTATAGTAGCTATATATAGCTTATTTATTTAATTCTAAGGTAGTTATAATATAATACCTTATATTTATTATAAAGAGCAGGCTTATATTATTAAGAACCCTACGTCTAGCGTTTATATCTACGAACTATATTTTAAGTATATCTCTATACTAGGTACTCCTTATTAAGCTCGGAATTACGCCGCAGCCCCTTCGCAAAAAGACTATAACAAATTCACCTAGTTCGCAGGTATAATTCAGGAAATACTATATAAGCATTTTAACCTATACCCTCTACTAGTTAAGGAAAATAATATAAGAACCCTATATATTCCTACTACTCGCAAGCAAACCCTCTAAATATTATAAAGTTAGACGCGCGCTATACTAGGGCTAATTATATTAGAACTAAACGGGCTACTAAGGCTCTTATAGCCTAGAAAAGCTACTATATAAGATAACTCCTTAACTTAAAAGGTCGACCTTCTAGCAAGGTACTAAAAGTATTATAAATACTACTATATAAGAAGTAACTCCTTAACTAGAGAGGTCTTTCCTAAGAGGTTCTTATAGCTAGAAGTATAAGAAGCTCTATAAGCAGGGCCTTATACCTCTCCCTTATCCTTATCCTTATCCCTTAACTATATTAGTACTAAACCCTATATATAAATATACTAAGCCTAAGCGAGGCACGCCCTTTAGTATAAATAATATAGAGGGGATCGCTAGAGAGTTTAGCCTTAATATAATTAATAAAACCCGCTCTTTTATTAACTACTCTATTATATATAGAGAGCGTATTATTAGTATAGCCCTTAAGAGGGCTTACCTTAATACTCTTATAGGGGACTCTATAAGGCGCGATAGTATTAGAGCTAAATAAATAAACTTAGTAGTAGAAGTTTAGTAGGTTATTATATACCCTATAGAGTAGCCCTTTTTTAAGTAGGTCTTCTATATTACTAAGGTAGAAGTAGCCTAGGCGGCCTAGGCGAATATTAGTAAGTATAGCTTACGCTGAACAGAGAGAGCGTTACTAATCATAGCATAGCTACTAGCGGATAAAGTAGTAATAGAGGTAGTATTTAATAGCAGCGTAGGTAGTGCGCAGGAGGAAAAGTTAATAGTTTCGTAGTCTATTAAATAATTAAAAACCACGTTATTATTAATATAAAGTTAAAGATCGTAAGGCTATAGGCACGTATAAGTGCGGCTATAGTTAGGAGAGTTATAATTATATAACCGAAGGCTATATATTATTAGGAGGCGCGGAGTTAGAAGGTCTATTGCACTTAAGCAGGTAAAATCACTATGCAGTAGCTAGAGGCCAAGTACTCCTTATACTAACTACCTCTTTTATAAAAATTAAGAGAGTTACTTATATAATAATCTAAGTATTTATAAGCGTTATAAGTATAGAATTAAATATAATAATAAGATAAGGAGGAGTAGAGAATTTAATAGTATTAAGGAGATCTTATAGTCCTGAATTCTAGTAGATATTATAGTTATAGCTATAGCTAAGTTCGACTTCTCGCTCCTTTATAATAAATACTATTAATAAGCCTAGGAGTATTACCCTAAAGCTAGCTTTATATACTCTTATTACTCTTTTATAATAGAGCTACTTCTAGAGTTCGATCTTATAGAAATTATAAATTACTTAGGGCTTTATATTAAGAATTAAGGTAGGAAAATAGGGTTTATAGATATATTTCTATAATATATAGGGGGGGGGGGGGGGCGCAAAGAAAAAAGA